>JAVBJF010000606.1:0-139445 GCA_033439095.1 Pseudococcus viburni | reverse complement strand
CCAAGAAAAATGCAGACTAAATGAAATTTCTGTCATTCTGGCAAATTTGAGTCTGACAAATATATGCATAACCGGAATCCTATATGAAAAATTTCAGATGCTGAAGTTCACTTCTCAATACTTTTCATCGAAAAATGTAACTTGAGGCCTTTTTTCACAACATGATAAAAAATAACCCGTTAGAAGAATGTAAATTAGTGCATTCGTCATTTTAAATTCACAGAGATTGTGTACTCGAGTTTGAATGATTTTTCCATAACTTGCGATGACTTTGTAAAAACTGAGAAATTATTCAAAACTTCGCACAATATTCCAAAAGTAATCGACTTTTTTCCATAGTCTGAACGATTTTCCAAAAATCAAGAAATCTCCCAAAACTTGGACAATTTCTGAAAAAGAAAAATTCTTTACAAATCAGAAAATTTTATAAAATTTCCATCATTTCATAAACATTGCAAGGTTTCCAAAAAAAAGAACAGTTTCTCAAGAAATTTGGCTATAGGTGAGTTTATTCCCGACGAAATACAAATATGAAAGAATGGGCTAATAGATTCCCCTTTTTTCGGGGTATGTACGAATCGAATTCCAATTTTTCTTAAAAATTTCTTTCAACTCTGAATTTTTTTCGAATTTCAAATAAAAATTTTTTAAAATTATTTCCAACTCTTAATTTTTTTCTCGAGTATTTTCCACACCAGATTATTCAAAAATACCATCCAAAATTTTTTTGAGCAAATTGAGAATTTTAAGCATTTGATTTAGTCGATTTTTAGAAAGACCCATCAGCATGGATTAAAATTTCATATAGAAACCAAAAATCAAATTCGAATAATTTTCTGAATGAAACGAAATCCGCTTATTTTTTCAACGCAATGTAATTGATTTGAAGTTTTTATTTTCCTTTTCATTCGTTTAGATTGTTCATTTTTTGGTATTCCAATAAAATATTTTGCCCTCAAAATTACTCAGACTCGAAAGTTTTTAAAAAAAGTTTTGGATTACATATGAAAATCTTTGCCGAAATTCTGTCCCTTTTTCGTAAGTAGATCACATGCCAATTTTTTGAAATTAATCAAAAATTGATTCAATTTGAGGCTCAAAATTTTCAAAAGTTGCTCAAAAAAGCTTTGGATGATATTTTTGAATTTCTGGCAAAATTCTATCCCATTTTCATAGGTCACATGTCAATTTTTTGAAATTAATCACAAATTGACTCAATTCAAAGCTCAAAATTCTCAAAAGTTGCCTAAAAAAATTTGGTTGGTACTTTTGGATTTTCTAGCGAAATTCTATCCCACTTTCATAGGTCACATGTCAATTCTTTGAAAATACTCAAAAATTGACCCAATATGGGGCTCGAAATGGGTTAAAACTTAAAATTGCTCGAATGCAATTTTCATCAATAATTTCGTTCTGCTCTTGAAATTTTAACCCATTTTGATAGGTCGCAACCCAAGTTTCAGATTTTTTCATAACTTATTTTTTAATGAAGGGAGGAGGGGGGATCGCGCGTTTTCAAAACTTTGAAAGAGTATAGCCAGTTAAGTATAGGGTTTTGGCCTTGGAAACCGATTTTTACCGTTCCTACCCTAAAATGTTCCCCTAATCTAGCAATTAAGTTTAACACCATTTTTGGACCCCTAGCTCAAGTATTTTGAGCGGGGGGGGGGCTAAAATGTGTGTTTTTATTCATAATTTTTTCATTTTTCGCCAAATGCAAATAAAAATTTCGCGTTTTTTTTGATAGCTTCTAGAAGGTTAAGAGAACCCAAAAAAAAATTTTTCGAAATTTTTGGGCACTTCCCCCCAAGTTATGCCCTTTTCAAAATTTTGAACCCCCCTTTTGGGACGAAGGGTCAAAGGGACAATGGAATTTTTTTCCTCAAAAGAAGTGTTGTTTACCCATAACTATAGGTACCATAAAAATTTTGAAAATTTTGAACATGTGGAACATTGTCAAAAAAAATAAAAACTAACCCCCTGCGTGGTGAAAGTAGACGCTAAAGATGATAAGTCGGGCGTCTTAAAATAAATAAATATTTTGATTGATTTGATTACTCAAAATTCACGTAAATACGTAAATACCTCCAGCACAAGTAATTGGGAAACTAGTTACCAATGTCGATCATCACGAAAATATTTCATTTTGAGGACCACAGAACATTGTGAAAAAGGGGCCCACACCATTGGCCTCCCTTACCCTTTCCCTTACCCCGCCCCTGTGGTCGTTGTGATAAATAAAGTAATAACCGATATTGGTGTCGTTTTCATATGAATCAGACCTTCTGAAAGCGATTTTGAAGTCCAATTCCCATTTGAACCACCACCACAACCCATCCCCCTTAATCGTCAAATTGTCATTCAATACTATTTGGCGAAAAATGAACGAAAAAAAAATGTACCAGTATGATTAAAAATCATGTTGATTGATAGGTATCTCTTCAAACTTATGCAATGTATACTTGGGTATACCAATCCATTGCCCCTTTGACCCTTCATCCCAAAAGGGGGGTTCAAAATTTTGAAAAGGGCATAATTTGGGGTGAAAGTGCCCAAAAATTTCGAAAAAAATTTTTGGGTTCTCTTAACCTTCTAGAAGCTATCTAAAAAACGCAAAAATTTAATTTGCATTTGGCGAAAAATGAAAAAATTATGAATAAAAACACATTTTTTAGCCCCTCCCCCCAAAAAATACTTGTGCTATGGGTCCAAAAATGGTGCCAAACTTAATTGCCAGAGTAGGGGAACATTTTAGGGTAGGAACGGTAAAAATCGGTTTCCAAGGCCAAAACCCTATACTTAACCGGCTATACTCTTTCACCGCGGCCTATTGTGCAAACAGTTTTCCTCAAACTTTCGCTCATTGGACGTGGAATGAACCCAATAATACATTGCGTTCGATTTTTTTTTGTCCAACATACCGCATGACGCCCACAGAGGCATTTTTGTGCCGAAAATGATCGAATTTGGAAAGAAATCGCACTTTGGGGGCCTAGCACCCCATTGTGCCTGTGACCCAAGGGATGTGACATATTCTGCTACCGGAATGTAAAAATTTTTTTGTCCAAAGTCAAATTTAAAAATTGGGAAAAAAGGGGAATTTTCAGGCTTCAGCTCCCTATTGTGCCAGGGAAAAAATCCAAAGTACGGGTTTTTGGGACTACGAGACCCATACCTACACAGTGAAAATGCACTCTCAGAGAACACTTTTTCCTCTTAGACTGTAGACTAGATTATTTCATCGCGAAAATTATCCTACATAATACACATTTTTCATTTTCGATTGACGTTTTCATATCAACAGTTGTATATGAATAAAAAAAAAAACTATAATTCACTCGTTCAATTCGCGAACGAGTACGTAAGTACACATTTTGAAAATCGTGAATACCTATGGCAAAAAGGCAATGTGGATAACTCGCGTCAGGTTAGATATTTGATTAATCGAGACGACAAATATAACCACATGTTTCGATCGTCGGATGACTATTGTCGATCAATACAAAGAATATATTGTTTACTCCAGATACCCAGTCATACTATTGTAATACTGAGTAATAAAATAGGTATATCGCGAAGAGCACAGTCATTAATGCGACCAGGTTACCGTGCGAAACAAAATTTTGATGAAAAACAGTTCTACATATGCTTGAACAACAAAATGATTGCAAAAAATCGAAGATGTTTTCTTGGTGAACTGAAAATAAGATTTTCGGCCCTTCTGCAGTTTTATTTATTTGCTACATTAAGTTGTACTTCAGTTTTCGCAGAACAACGTAAGTAAAACAAAAAATTGAGATTGTAAATGTTCCATTTGAATGGCCAATTTCTCAATGGACATTTAACAAGATAACATATCTACAATTTTATTCAAATTTTGTGAAAAATATCAGAAATATTTGGTCAAAAAATACAATCATTGGAGTTGAAAAGTTTGTTAATCTTCGAGATTTCAAGTGCCTAATTTTACCATATCATTCTCCATTTTGTAGCTTTCACTTTTGATCCATTCACCCTAAAAATCTACAATTTGCCTGACTCGCTGAATGTGAACCCAAGCAATCCATATGCTGTAGCCTGTCCAGCCAAAATCGATTATGAAAATGAATCCGAATACGAATCCGAAAGGAACTTGAACGAAAAAGCATCCATGGATCATAAAGCTTTATTCATACGACGATATTATGGCGTGGGAAGACATTCATCGGATCCTAATGATCCTATAACGTGTACAAAAAAATTTGAAATGGCGGCTGTGCATCGTCGCAAAAACGGTGCTATAGAATTCGGTTACGAGGTAAAAAACGAAAGTCCAATCAACAAAATTGTAATGTAAATCAAACCTCGTGCCACTTATAGTCAGGTCTCAATTTCATATCCGCTCGAATGAGCTGTAAAAAGCAATTTTATGATTGATTCGTGTTCCAGACATTACAACAAACAAATTTAGCCCAGATGCCTTTTTTTACCCTTCCCCCTTTTCCGAGAGTCCACCCCCCTTTCTTAAAAACGCCTGTAGCGCTCCTCCTATGGGTTCTAGTGAAAAAAATTTCCCACAAAAGTTGTCTCTCAACAGCTCAGCTACAAATTACTTTCTATAGAAAATCCAATTTAGGGCCACCGGTGCCCCTCAAATTTCAAAAAAGTATTTCAAAAAATCATAAAAATCTGTTTTTTTTTTTCATTTTTACCGAAAAGTTTCCAAGATGAGTAAAATTTGTAAATAACCAAAAGTATTCAGAATTAAATTTCCTATTCGGTGAGTTAATCACGACTATTTTCGTCCCGCTCCCCGTTACATACAGGCCCACCCCCCCTCCCACACATCAAAAGTTTCGGTCTTCTGGAAAAATTTTCCAGCAAAAATATATTCTTCACCACTTAATCTACAATTTCGGTCATTATAAAAATTATTTTTTAAGCAATCCCTACCCCTTAAATTCGAAAAATATCCCCCAAAAATACATAAAAATACTTCCAATGCAAAGCTTTAAAGATAATTATGCAGACAGAAATTAGGTTTATTCATTAGTTGCCTCTTGATACAAAACTGGAAATTAAAAATTACGATTTTTGGACATTTTCCCCTCAATTTCTGTCTACATAATTATCTTTAATTAAAGCTTTGCATTGGAAGCGTAAAAAAACGTATTTTTATGTATTTTTGAGGGATATTTTTCGAATTTAAGGGGTAGGGATTGCTCAAAAAATAATTTTTATAATGACCGAAATTGTAGATTAAGTGGTGAAGAATATATTTTTGATGGAAAATTTTTCTAGAAGACCGAAACTTTCGATATGTGGGAGGGGGGTGGGCCTGTATGTAACGGGGAGCGGGACGAAAATAGTTGTGATTAACTCACCGAATAGGAAATTTAATTCTGAATACTTTTGGTTATTTACAAATTTTACTCATCTTAGAAACTTTTCGGTAAAAATGAAAAAAACCTGATTTTTATGATTTTTTGAAATACTTTTTTCAAATTTGAGGGGCACCGGTGGCCCCAAATTGGATTTTCTATAGAAAGTAATTTGTAGCTGAGTTGTTGAGGGACAACTTTTATGGGAATTTTTTTTCACTAGAACTCATAGGAGGAGCGCTACAGGCGTTTTTAAGAAAAGGGGGTGGACCCTCGGAAAAAGGGGACGGGTAAAAAAGGCATCTGGGCTAAATTTGTTTGTAGTAATGTCTGGAACACGAATCAATCATAAAATTGCTTTTTACAACTCAGTCGAGCGGATGTGTTTTTTCGTGAAATTGAGACCCTGCTATTAAATAATCACGATGTATGTCTGTTTGCATTTAAACATCATTATAGATCTATTATAAAGGAAGATATGCCCCTAAAAATGTCTATGAATCCAATTATACTCGTTATGGACCGGTAAGTTAATGATTCTCGTGATTTATCACTGAAATTTCGTAACTGAAAACATTTTCATTTAAAATGCATAGATTTCAGAAGCGCGATCTGCTTGGAAGACGTTTGCCAATGATTGGATACTAAGGAAAATGTGGCCTTCCCTTGAAGATGAGTTGGTGGTATGGTATCTACGAAAAAATCAATAATTTACATAATTAAATGAGTAAAGGCAACAAATTCCGGTGGCAGAAATAGTGAAATTAGCGATATTTTTGTGGAATTAGAAAAGTCAAAAAATGACACGGTTTTTGGAAAAAAAATTTCGAAGGCACAAAGAATTGAAGGTTGCGTTTCCAAACGGGCCTAATCCATTTTTCTAATTACGAGAAAAACACAAAAAACTATGGCAAACTTTTGCACTGCATTCTAAAATATTCAAGCCTAGCTTACTTGCTTCAGGTAACCTTTGACTTTATGATACGTTTTTGAAAAAAAAAAAAATCGCATACCCAGCACTGTAGAGCGCTTTCAAGTTAAAAAATCGTTGACTTAGGCCCGTTTCGAGAACAACAAAAAAACTACTTATGGCAAACTTTTGCATTGTGCTTTACAATATTCAAACCTAATCTTACTTGCTTCAAGTAGGGCTAACATTTTGTCTTCATGGCACGTTGAAAAAAAAATGCCCAGTTTTTTGGAATGCTTTTAATTTGAAAAATAGTGGACTTAGGCCCGTTTGGAAAGGTAAGAATGAGAAACGTAATTTTCAATGTCTCCTTTTGGGTAGAAAAATTCATTTTTTTGTAAAGTGCGTTACGACATTCGATTCGGGAGGAAATTCTACGATACATCGCACTCTTGACTCGAAAATCATAAAAATGGACTTGGCTTAGGCCCGTTTGGAAACGTAACTTTGAATTTATTTGATGAACAAGTTTTATTTTATAGATTAGGCGTGAAAAGCAAAAGTAATCATTTTCGATCGTTAGGGGAATCTCTATTTCCCAGGGACTAGGAGTCAGCCAAAAAGTTGACTTCCGACTCCGGCTTGACTCCCGAAGTCAAGGAGATATTGACTCCTGACTCCGCCTTGACTCCGGAGTCAGTGGAAAATGTTGACTCCTGACTCCACCTTGACTCCGGAGTCATTGGAGAATGTTGACTCTTGACTCCGCCTTGACTCCGGAGTAGAACTCACACCTTGACTCCTGACTCCACTTTGACTCCGGAGTCAATTCATTACCTTGACTCTTGAATCCGCTCAACTCCGGAGTCAATCAATGACCTTGACTCTTGACTCCGCTTTACTCCGGAGTCAAGCCGGAGTGGGAGTCAATTTGGAGTCAGTTTGACTCCAATTTTGGGCCAGGGAATAGAAATTAGCCGAAAAGTTGACTTCTGACTCCACTTAACTCCCAGAGTCAAGGGGAAAAGTTGACTCTTGACTCCACCTTGACTCCGGAATCAAACTCACACCTGACTCTTGACTTTACCTTGACTCCGGAGTCAATTTCAGACCTTGACCCCTGGCTCCTGCTCGACTCCGGAGTCATTTTTAGATATTGACTCCTGACTCCGCTTGACTCCGGAGTCAATCTATGACCTTGACTCTTGACTTCGCTTGACTCCGGTGTCAATCTATGACCTCGACTCCCTGACTCCGGCTCGACTCCGGAGTCAAGCCGGAGTTGGAGTCAATTTGGAGTCAGTTTGACTCCGACTCCGGAGTCGACTCCTATTCCCTGCTATTCCCGCCAGGGAATTGGAGTCGACTTCGGAGTTGGAGTCACACTGATTCCAACTTGACTCCAGTATCGTTCTCGTTATTGTTCTCCTTTTCGAAGAGTTGTTCTCGTTCACATTCTTGTTCTTCAAAACTTGTTCTCTTTTTTGTTCTCATTCTTCAAGTTATTCGTTCTTTTTGGTTCTTGGTTTTTTATTTTTCTAATTAGTTGGAAAAAAATCTTGCATGTCTAAGTCAGAAAATATTGGTATTTTTCAAGAAAAAAATTTAAACAATGCAAAATCATCGTTCTCGTTCTTCTCTTATCGTTCTTGTTCTCGTTCTTGTTCTCAAAGTTTATGGTTCATTTTGGTTCTTTGTTTTTCGTTCTCGTTCATTCTAGCAGCCCCGAAATTGACTCCGGAGTTGAAGTGGAGTCAGGAGTAGAGGTCAAAGATTAACTTCGGAGTCAAGCCGGAGTCAGGAGTCAAGGTCACAAATTGACTCCGGAGTCAAGTAGGAGTCAGGAGTAGAGGTTGAAGATTAACTCCGGAGTCACCCCGGAGTCAGGAGTCAAGGTCACAAATTGACTCCGGAGTCAAGGTGGAGTCAGGAGTCGAGGTCTAAAAGTGACTTTGAAATCAAGGTGGAGTCGGGAGTTCACTTTCTCCCTTGACTCTGAGAGTCAGCTGGAGTCAGGGGTGAACTTTTCACTACCCTTACGATTCTTTGTACTCGGAAGTTGCCAGACTTTTAGGACTTGTGGATTTTCCCTCATCAACTGATGGAAACTGCATGATCAAGAAGAATTTTTAATCTTCAGAATATTTACTTTAAAATATTTTCATTGTGTCTTAGGAATTCATATGGATACCACGCATCACACTGCGATATTCCACCTCCGAATGGAGTTTTAAAAGTACGAAATATTCAATACATCGTAACGTTGCTAAAGAGCTAACGATAAAATGCGACAATTACGATTTGGGACACACATTTTTCAAAGAGAAACACGGGCCCTTTGACCAATTCTATTTACCAGTAAGTCTTCAGATTTGTCTACCATTTCATAATATATTATACAAGAACGAATATAAATTGGAATTTAATTTAATACTTTTTGTGCAGAACAACCAGAAAAAAATTTTCAATCTCGTGAAATTACCCAAATTGCCAGAAGACAGCATATGCAAAACGACCGGCGAATGCGTGAAAAAATACGATTTTTTAAAACCTTATCTCTTCAGATCATCTTATGGATCGCCAGTATCCTGTTCCAATCTGACTACTATTCCAATTTGGTACGAAGTGGCTGAAGAATTGTTGAATAATTTGGAAATTTTTCTATTCGCATTAGGCCAGGTAAATAATCAATTTAATAATCTCAAATGCAATCGCAATACTCGTTACTCAAGTTACGATAAAATTTCATTGTTTCATCGTAGGTCACTCAAAATCCGTTGACAATATTGCCCGGTGTTTACACTACACTTTCTTTTATGACCAAAGATACTCGTAACCCAAAACCGATAGGCATTTACTTGTACACCAAACAAAAAAGAATCCCGGTACCAAAAATCCTCTACAAAATAGTCAGATACAAATCGCACGATTGTAAAGTAAAAGAAGAACTATGCTGGTTCGATATAGTCATCGTAATTCATAATCATCCCGGATCCGTAAAAAAACACATGATTTGCCTGAAAGATAAATGCAAGGAATATGGATGGGAGAAAATCAAGTTTGTGAACGAGCCCAAAGAAGGAGAAGGATCGGAACATATTTACTGCTGCAAACTGGATGAAATAATGCAGAAAAAAATACCTTACAAAGTTGGCGAAGAATTACGCGACGATTTGAATTTAAAAGATTTTCCAGTATACGATGAAGAACGAGGGGAAAATCAATACGTGGATCTACAGAATCAGATCGAAGAGCAAATGAAACAGTTACAACTTCAAGTAGGTACTCGTGGTAACGAAAAATAAATTATAATGTTCATAAAAATTTTCTGACCTTGGTCTTCCAATTTTTCACAACATTATTTACGGGTTAGTTTACAGTCCAAGAGGCAAAAAATGCTTTAGAAATCGAAATTAGTGTGCATTTTCGATAAACAAAAAAATGAGTAGGTTTATTGTAGGTATGGGTTCCAAAGGTAGTACCAAAAAATCGCATTTTGGATTTTTGCCCTGCCACAATAGGGAGCTGAATCCTGAAAACACCCCTTTTTTCCCAATTTTTAAATTTGACCTTGCGCAAAAAAAATTTTACATTCTGATAGCAAACACTCCCCCGACTCCAAATACATATGTCACATCCCTTGGGTCACGGACACAATGGGGTGCTGGCCCCCAATGTGTGATTTTTTTGCCAAATTCGATCATTTTTGATATAATAATGCTTCTGTAGGCGTCATACGGTATGCTGGGCATAAAAAATCAAACGCAATGTATTTTTGGGTTCATTCCGCGTCCAATGAGCCAAAGTTTGAGGAAAACTGTTCGCACAATAGGCCGTGGTGGAATTTCAAAGTTTTGAAAACGCGCGATTTACTGCCCCCCCCCCCCTTTCATTAAAATTAGTTATGAAAAAAATTTGAAACTTGGGTTGCGACCTATCAAAATGGATTAAAATTTCAAGAGCAGAACGAAATAATTGATGCAAATTAAATTTGAGCAATTTTAACCCATTTTGAGCCCCAAATTCGTGATTTTTATTTTCGGTTTCTTTATGAAATTTTAATCCATACCGATAGGCTTATCTAAAAATCTACTAAATCAAAGGCTCAAAATTCTCAAAAGTTGCTCAAAAAAAGTTTTGGGTGGTATTTTTGAATTTCTAGCGAAATTCTAGGGAGATAGTGAGTTGATTCCCAGCTTTGAAAAAGGTTCTAATTGATTCCCATTTTTTTTTTTTTGAAATGTCCGAATTGATTCCCACTTTTTTTCAGTGGTATGTACGAATTGATTCTCCCTTTTTTTCAGGAGTATATACGAATTGATCCCCCCTTTTTTTTCAGCCGTATATACGAATTGATTCCCATCCTCTTTCAACAAAGGAATTTTTCAGGAGAGCGAATTGATATGCACAAAACGTTTCTGCGACTTAAAATTAGGTTCAGCAAATGTTGGTTTGTTTCAAAATGTGGATTTGGGGCCTACAGAGCAGGTTTCACTCCAGTTCTCAAGAATTGAAATGAAAAATTTTCCCATATGTTTCTAAATCACAGATCTTCGAAGTTTTCGAGCTTTTTATTTAAAAAACATAAAAAAGGCGTTGAAATAATTTTTTAAATCCAAAATAAATAACACCATTGTTTTTTTCGTAAAATTTTATTTCCGAAACTGCGATTAAAAAATTCCCAAGCATAAGCGCATCCAGATGGGAACATTTTTCATTTCAATTCTTGAGAACTGGAGTGAAACCTGCTCTGTAGGCCCCAAATCCACATTTTGAAACAAACCAACATTTTCTGAACCTAATTTTAAGTCGTAGAAATGTTTTGTGCATATTAATTCGCTCTCCTGAAAAAATACTTTTTTGGAAAATAAAGTGGGAATCAATTCATACATACCCAGCCAAAGAAATGGGAATCAATTCGCACATTCACTCTTGAAAAAGGGGGAATCAATTCGTACATCTCCAAAAAAAAAAAATGGGAATCAATTCCCCTGTATTTTTCCACAAATATTTCTTTGGGAATCAACTCACCTACAGCCAAATTCTACCCCACTTTCATAGGTCACATGTCCAATCTTTGAAAATACCTGACAACGGATTTCTAAAATTTAGCTTTTAGTCAGGTCCCATGTCCCAATTGGACAAAAAAAATGCTTTTCGCAGAATTCCTGTTAAAATTGATTTAATGATTGATTCTTGTTCTAGACACCAAAATAAATGAATTTCGCATGTATTCCTATTTTTCCTGCTCTCCCTTTTTCCAGGGCCCACCTCCACAACGATTCAAACGCGTGTATCGCCTAATTTTGGGATTAAACTGAAAAATCTTTCAAACAAAAGCTATTTTTCAACACCTAATGTACATTTTCATTCCTTATCCAAATCCATTTTAGAGCAAATCCTGCCTCTCAAATTTGGAAAATATGTCTTGAGCTCTTGAGAAAAATTCAAAATCTATTTTTCTGCATTTTCAACGAAAAGTTTCGGAGATATGGCAAAATTTGTAACCACCAAAAGTATTCAAAATTAAATTTTCTTTTCAATGAGATATATCACGACCATTTTCCCCAAATTTCCCGCGCAGGGTGAACCCTTCCCCCTTCATCACAAAATTAAACCTACGACAAAAATGGACGATTTTTGTTCTTCGATATCTAATATAATAAGCACAATTTCACTTATTATCGGAAGACATTTTGGAGCGACCCTTGGCTCATTTCAATTTTATTACTTCAAACCGACTGCAGCGTGTCTACTGATATGCAAAATTCGCAATATTTTCGTATTAAGATGTTCATTCTTGAATGACGATTTCAATATCGACAGTTGTGTGTTGAAAAAAAAAACTATACCTCATTCGTTCAGTTCACGAACGAGTAGGTAAGTACACATTTTAAGATCGTGAATATGAAAAAAATGCAACGTAGGTAACTCGTGCCAGACAAGATATTTGTTTGATCGAGATAAAAAAATATCATCACCGCACGCTTCGATCGTCAATTAATGATTACCGTTGATCAATACCTACAAAGAACATACTGTTTAGGCAAGATACCCATCAGTCATACTATTGTACTGAATAAAAAAATATATTGTCAAAAGCCTAGTTTTCAATACGACGAAGTTATCGTGCGAAATAAAATTTTGATGAAGAACAGTTCGTCATTTATGCTTTAACAACAAGATGATCATCAAAAATCGAAGATGTTTTCTGGGTAAGATAAGACGAAGATTTTGGCCCTTTTCGCAGTTTTATTTAATTGTCGCGTTAAGTTGTACTTCAGTTTTCGCAGCAAAACGTAAGTAAGAAAGAATTTTAATCAATGTGATTTCTCAAAAGATTCTCAATATTCCAATACAATGGCCAAAGGTCAATTTCTCAATGGACATCTGATGAGATAACTTCTCTACAATTTTACTAAAATTGTGTAAAAATATCAGAAATATTTGGCCAAGAAATACAATTTTTTTTTTTTTTTTTTAAAACAGTTAAAATACTTTTCTTCGAGAATTTTGTTTGGGAAGCCACACATGGAATTTTTCTAATAGGTATTCGAAATTTCAAGTGGTTAATTTTAACATATCAATTCTCCATCGTGTAGCGTTCACTTTCGATCCATTCACTTTAAAAATCTACAATGTGCCTGACTCGTCAGATGTGAACCCAAGCAATCCATATGCTGTAGCCTGTCCAGCTCAAAACGAAACCGAAAAATATGTGAACGAAAATGAATCCATGGATCATAAGGCTTTATTCGTACGACAATATTATGGCGTAGGAGAACGGGCATTGGGTCACGTAACGTGTACAAAAAAATTTGAAATGGCGGCTATATTTGATCGCAATGATTACGTTATAGAATTCGGTTACGAGGTAAAATGCAGAAGTTTAGTCAACAAAAGTATCATAAAAATCAAAACCCCTACCATTAAAATACTCACGATATCTATATATGTATTTGAACTCGATTTTAGATCTATTTTGTTTATGATACTGCACCTAAAAAAATCCTTGTATCCGATTATATTAATTATGGACCGGTAAGTGCTTGATTATAGTTGCTAATCATTCAGTATTCGTGATGGAAAAATTTTCATTTAAAATATAATTATAGATTTCAAAAGCAGATTCTACGTGGAAGCGAGCTGGCAATGTTATGAAGCAAATATACTTGTATGATAACGTTGGAAGACAACTGGTAAGAAAAAATTAATCATCAATATAATTAAATAAGTGAAGGCAACAAATCCCATTGTCAAAAATAGGAAAAGAAACGAAGTTTTTGTGGGATAGAAAAATCAAGAAATTACCTACGTCTTTTTGGGAAAATTTATACATAGAGTAAGTATATTTAATGAAATTATTCGCGAAACTAGGCGTGAAAAGCAAAAGTAACAATTTTCGATCATTAGGTAATCTCTTTATTTCCTCATCTGAATTCACGTCTGCGCAACTACTGAATTTTTGAAAAGTAAAAATAGCACTTTGAAGATATTTTCTTTCCCCTCGAAATTGAATAATGTCCTTCTTCAATTTCCCCATCAAAACGAATAGCCTTGAAGGATAGGATGATAAATTAACTAAAATTTATACCTATTTTAGAAATACCCGAGTAGGTATTTCAACGTCCTCAAGTCATATCTGAAAATATTTTTGTCAGAAAGAATTAGGTACCTAATATAGACCCAAACCACTTATCTACATAGGTAAATAAAGAATTGAGTGAAAAACTGATGACGATATCTGGGGTAAAAACTCGAATATTTCTGTAATCAGGTTGCATAATGAGTAATTGGTATCAAAAAAGCATTGCCCCTTTTCTCCGAAGGTAATTTCCAATAACGTCTTTATAAATGAAGAAAAACACAATTGGATGGAGGAGTGAGAAAGTCGATCTCTAATTCTCATAAGAAACCATTATTCCAGTTTTGCCAGATTTAGGGATTTTTAGCGAAAAAGGAAAAAGTCGAAGGCTTTTTAAATAACTCTTGTAATTTAAGGTTTTTTAAAAGTATTTTTTTAAATTTTCAGTGATTTTTGGCTTTATTTTGAAATATAACAAGGAAACTAATTGAATTCGTTCAATGAATGTGAAAAATTGATTGAATTTTATTCATTACTCTGCTTCTTGCAATTCTACTACACCAAAAGGGTACGGTTAAGATAGGCGAATCGGCCCAAGAGCTACTTTGTGAAACTAACTATCAGACATGATTAAGTACTCCAAAAAATAATTTTAGGACGCACTTTCCACCTCCCACCTCACTCCGTTTCACCCCCATCCCAAAAAAAGGTATTTACTTTTCTTCAAAAAATCACATTTTGGTACGTAATGAACCAAAAATTTTGAAATTTATGTGGTATACTCGGGAAGTGGTAACCAACTTTTGAGAATTTTTTCAGTTTTTTTTGCACCGCCTTCTAGCCAAAACCCCACTTGGAAAACTTAAAATCACGCTAATTTCAAAACTAAAAGACATACATTTTTTATTGGTACAAATAATTATGGTCTTGCCTTGTAGTGTAGGCAAATTAGACAAAAATCAACATTTCTGGCCAGCAAAGCTTTTATTGAGGAAAACTGTCGAGAGAGGTCTCCTGAGTAACCTCTAAAAGTTACCAGCCCCCCAGACTCCTTGATAATTTTTTTATGGGAGTTCCACCCCCCAAAAAACGATTTTTCGCTTCTATCTCATTTGAATTTGATTTTTCGGTAAAAGTAGTTCAGTACTTTTTTGTTCTACAGTCAATTTCCGACAATTTTTGTGGGAAAAATTTTTTTGTACAACGATGAGCAGAGGAGATAGAGAGTCCTGAAGGAAGGGGGTTATATGAAAAATACTATAATTTAAAAACGTGATAATTAGGTATAAAATCGTACTAAACTGTATGTTTTGGCCATGAAAATAGTAGTAATATGTAAATTGGTGGTATTAATACCCACTCGACCCCCCTCCCTTTCCTATGAGCCAACCCCACCCAACCCATTTGTTTTTATTTAGCAGTGACAATATGATTGAGGGGTGAGGTGGGATGGACTCGTGAGAGGAGGAGAGAGCCAAGATACCTTTTTGAACCTATCTATTTTCATGGCCAAAACATACAGTTTAGTACGATTTTATACCTATTATCACGTTTTTAAATGATAGTATTTTTCATATAACCCCCTGCTTTTACGACTTGAAGATTTTCGTCCTTTTTCACCTGGCAACACTGCATTGCTCTCCTTAACTGATTATTCAGAAACTGATTGAGAACAATTTTTCATTCTTCAGAATATTTACTTTGAAATATTGTCGTTGTGTCGTAGGGATTTACATGGATACCAGTAATCACACTGCGATATTCCACCACCCAATGGAGTTTTATAAGTTCGGAATATGTAATATATCGTAATGTTGCAAAAGAGCTAACGATAAAATGCGACAATTACAACTTGGGACACACATTTTTCGAAGAGAAAGACGGACCCTTTGACCAATTCTATTTACCAGTAAGTCTTCGAATTCGTCTACCTTTGCACGAGTTGTTAAACAATAATTACTATGAATTGAAATTTAATTCCACATTATTTGAGCAGGACACTCAAAAAAACATTTTCAGTCTCGTGAAATTACCCGAATTGCCAGAAGACAGCGTATGCAAAACGACAGGCGAATGCGTGAAAAAATACGATTTTTTAAGACCTTATCTCTACAGATCATCTTATGAATCGCCTGTGTCTTGTTCCAATCTGACTACGATTCCAATTTGGTACGAAGTGGCTGAAGAATTGTTGAATAATTTGGAAATTTTTCTATTCGCATTAGGCCAGGTAAATAATCACTTTAATAATCTCAAATGAAATCGCAACACTCGTTACTTAAATTACGACAAAATTTCACTGTTTCACTGCAGGTTACTCAAAATCCTTTGACAATATTGCCCGGTGTTTACAGTACACTTTCTTTTATGACCAACGACACTCGTAAAGCGAAACCGATGACTATCTACTTGTATACCAAACAAAAAAGAATCTCTGTTCCAAAAATCCTCTACAAAATAGTCAGATACCAATCGCACAATTGTAAAGAAAACGTAGAATTATGCTGGTTCGATATAGTCATCGTTATTCATAATCATCCCGGACCCGTAAAAAAACATATGATTTGTCCTAAAGATAAATGCAAGGAATATGGATGGGAGAAAATTAAGTTTGTGAACAGACCCAAGGAAGGAAACGGTTCGGAACATATTTACTGCTGCAAACTAGATGAAAAAATGCAGAAAATATTACGCTTCGAAATTGGCGATCAAGTACGCGACGATTTGAACTTGAAAGATTTTCCGGTGTATGATGAAAAACGAGGAGAAAATCGCTACGTAGATCGACAAGATGAGTTCGAAACGCAAATGAGCAAATTATCGATCGAAATACTCGAGGAACTGAAAACGAAATTGTAAAATTTATAAGATGACAATGAATTTTGTTCGATTAGAATTTCCTCGCGATTTTTAATCAAAACCGTAATAATTTTTCAAACAATTTCATAACTCGACCTTCAATTTTTTACTGATTTTCAGCAATCATCCACGTAGTAAATTGAAAGTAGATCGTTGGTTTCCAAAATAACATCGTTCAATTTTTCAAAACAATAAAGATTAAAAGAGAAATACCTAGATGTGGTTCGTGTTTAAATTAGTCAAGAATTCAAAAAATAATAATAATAATAATTTATCTCTAAAATGTTCATTTGATACCATTGGTTGGAGGATGCAGGAGTTGTGAGTACAACTCAAATCACCAAGTTTTCGTATCATAAGGCAAAAATCGCGATTTTTTTGAAATTTGAATATCTTGTTGAGGACGAAATTATAGAAAACGAAAATTGGGCAGTTTTTTTCTCATTTCCAATATTTAATTATTCGCATCTCATTTCAATTAACATTTTTCTTTCCACTAAATACAAAATTTTCGATGTCCTCTCCCTTGAGGAAAGTTCTAGTGCTGAAAAAAAATGAACGATGTCTTCTACCAAATCACAATTAAAAAAATTCGGAATTGGTTGAGTTGAATTATTTTTCAATGCTTATTTAATTATAATTTTTATTATTAATTTTAACTTCATAAATGTGTATTGCATATTTTAGTTTCGAAAATCTATCTCTATTCGTTGTCACTATTAATATTATTAAACAGATTTTTTCGAAATTTTGGTTTGATGTTTTTAAATGAAAAATTAATATCTCTGCAGAAATAAATAGAAAACGAATTGTGTAAACTTACTGAACCCGAGCGAAGCATAGTGGAAATTTTTCAAGAAAAATGAATCCAAAAGCTAAATTTCTCCATTTTTTAAATAAATATTTTTGTATTGGAAGGGAGGCGAAATCTGTGTATTTGGTTTTGGCCTTTTCTTTGAACGAAGGGCTTAAAATTGCGAAAAACCGCCGAAATAATTATGATGTCATTTTAGCAGATTTTTCAAATTTTGAGGATTTTACGCAGAAAGAAATAATCAAATGAAAAACCAATCTCATATTCGTGTTCAGCAGGTCAACATATCCCGATAAACACCCTTTTCGCGATCGTTTTACTTAAAGCGCTTTTTTCTTCATGGAAAATTTGTGAAAAAATTGAATTTTGCAACTTTAAGCAAAACTATCGCGATAAGGGTGTTTATTGGGGTATTTTGATCCGCTGAACACGAATATGACGTAGAGAAGCAGAAAACTAAATCCGGTGCTGGTACCTACTTATGTAGCAAGCTGGAAGTACAGAAAATGCAATTTAAACTGCCTCCTGGCGCAGAACCCCCTCAGGATTTTTTCGCAAAATATCATCCCAAACCAGGATAATTATAATCACAGCTAAACCGAACCTATTATTTTGTGAAAGGTGCGATTTTTTTGACATTTAAAAATTCAGGAAAGGGTGAGAGACACGGGTCCCCTTTCATCACTGGGGCTAAAAATATTTCGGTGTAAAACCTATCCATAAAAGAAAAAATTAATAGAAAGGCCCGACTAATATCTAACAAAAAATTCTCCATTACATCTAAATGTGGACATTCGATTTAGGTGTGATTACAATTATCCTGGTTTAAGATGATATTTCGCGAAAAAATCCTGAGGGGGTTCTGCGCCAGGAGGCAGTTTAAATTGCATTTTCTGTCGTCCCGTCGACAAAAAAACAGAATTTTCAAAATTTAAGTGTTTTGATCGTACAAATGGAGTTACTTGAAGTAGTTTGAACTGCTGAACATGAATCTGTGGCAAGCTTTTTCATATGACAATGATATTTAATTTTGAGCCTCGCCCTGTACTTATTTGAATTTGAAATTACGAAAATCACGAAAAAGTCATGAAATAAAGTGAAAATTGGTCAAGTGATGTATAAATACGTATTTTGGGATATAATTACTAGAAAAAATTTTTCGGCCAAAAAAGACCATTTTTATGAGAGAAAAACGTTGTGAAAAAATGGTTTTCCGCATTTTTCAAGATGTTCCACCACCTAAAAAATTTTGAAAAAAATATTATGTTGTACATAGGGGCTAAGTACATAAATTTTTTTTTTAGAATTGCACCTCCGAAACATCATACAGAAACCTCAATTTGAAGTTTTCAAACGTGATTTTTGGAAAGAAAAAATCACCAAAAATTTGTTTTCAAACCACCTATTAATACCCCTCAGTATAGTGCACAACTCACAAAAATTTGAAAAAATTTGGTTGAAAACTCGTGGAAATAATATTTTTTAATATAAACGGTTGAAAAAAGTAACGTATTGCCTTATAACTAGGGCTAGGAGAGGGGTAGGGGGCCGAAATTTTCCCCAAGTGGTTTTCAGACCCTAAGAACTAAATTTCATCGGTTAGTTTCGAATTCCAGCTCGGGGGCAGATTCGCCTATCTTAACCGCCGCTAACCCTTTTATTATAAATCGGAACATTTTCATAATAAAATTTGCCAATTTTTTGAGAACATTTTCCCATTAACAACAAAATTTTCGGACTTTTTGATCGGACCTCTCTCAACGTTTCCTTTCTGGTGATTCGAAATGATGAAAAATTAAGAAAGGAGAAGGCTTAAATTATATCGGAAGATATTAATGAAAAAAAAATGTTGGAGTTTTTAAATTCCCCAAAAGTCATCCTTATTATGAAGAGGGGGAGTTAGAGTATTGATGGAACGGGTTTTTCTACTACCGGTAATTTTCCGGTAGGGAGATCGTCGGTAATTTTTTTGGATTTCGGTAGTCGAAAAAACCCGGTTCTTTTCAAAAACTACGGGTACTAAGTTCGGTTTAGGTGTGATTATAGGTAATTATCCTGGTTTAAGATGATATTTCGCGAAAAAATTCTGAGAGGGTTCTGCGCCAGGAGGCAGTTAATATTGCATTTTCTGTACTTCCAGCTAGCTACAAGTAGGTACCAGCATCGGATTTAGGTTTCTGCTTCCCTACGCACAATAAATTCCCACTCTTAAACATCTTACTTCAAACCGACTACAGAGTGTTCACTGATATGCAAAAAAACAAAATTCGCAATATTTTCGTAATAAGATGTTCATTTTTGATTGACGATTTCAAAGCGACAGTTGTATTTGAATAAAAACCCGTATCTTATTCGTTCAGTTCACGAATGAGTCGGTATGTACACATTTTAAAATCGTGAGGTAACTCGCGTCAGACAAGATATTTGTTTGATCGAGACAAAAAATATCATCACCGAACGTTTAGATCGTCAATTAATGATTACCGTTGATCAATACCTACAAAGAACATACTGTTTAGGTAAAATACCCAGTCCTACTGTTGTACCGAATAAAAAAATATATCGTCAAAAACATAGTTTTCAATACGACGAAGTTACCGTGCAAAATTTTTTTTTGATGAAAAACAGTTCGTCAAATGCTTTAATGACAAGATGATCGTCAAAAATCTGAAATGTCTTATTGGTGAGATGAAAGGAAGATTTACGCCCCACCTGCAGTTTTATTTACTTGTCGCATTTAGTTGTACTTCAGTTTTCGCAGCAAAACGTAAGTAAAACAAAAAATAGAAAGAATTTTAATCAATGTGATTTCTCAAACGATTTTAAATATCCCATTACAATGGCCAATTTCTCAATCGGAATTTAATGAGCCAATCTCTCTACAATTTTACTAAAATTTTGTAAAAATATCAGAAATATTTGGTCAAAAAATAGGTACAATTATAGTTTAAAAAAAAAAACAGTAAAAAAAATTATCTTCGAGAATTTTTTTGGGAAACCACACGTAGAATTTTTTTAATTTTAAAAGTTTTCAGTATTTATTTTTACGATCACAAATTTTCATCTTGTAGCATTCACATTCGACCCATTCACTCTACAAATCTACAATTTGCCTGACTCGTCTAAGATGAATCCTGAGACTCCATATGCTGAAGCCTGTCCAGCCCAAAACCTAAGCGAAAAGTATCTGAACAAAAAAGAAACTATGGATCATAAGGCTTTATTTGTACGACGATATTATGACGGAACTATATTTCATCGCAAAGATCACATTATAGAATTCGGTTACGAGGTAAAATACAGAAGTGTATCTAATCTACAAAAATATAATACCAATCAAAACTCCTACTATTAAAATACTCACGATGTCTGTAACTCTTTATATGTATTTGAACTCGATTTCAGATCTATTTTGAGGCAGAAATTGCACCTGAACACGTTTTTACATCCAATCTTTCTGATTATGGACCGGTAAGTGCTTGATTATCGTGATTAATCATTAGGGTGGGTCGAAAACCCAACATTTTTGATTTTTGAAAAGAAACCTCGCGCAAAGGTTGATGGCTGGGGAGGTTTTAAAAATAAAAAATAAATTTAAATTTTTAATGAATCTTTCGATCGCGAAAGAGCCTTCAATTCTTCAAAAATTGTCAGAAATTCAAAATTTTGAAAATTAATTTTAAAGCTTGTTTAGTGACAATCTAAACCAAAAAACACTTTTTTAAAAAAAGAATCAGTATCTTATAACTTTAAAATTTTTTTTCATCGATAAAGAAATACTCTCTCATTTTTGAATCAGTGAAATTTATCAAGAAACACTGAAAAACAGTCAGAATTGCAGCACAGTAATAAATCAGTGAAAATTGTTTCACTAAAAGCAAGTCGGTGAGAGAAAATCTCTGAAAATCAGTGAAAATTCACTGACAACTCAGTGATATTTATGAAATTCACTGAAAAATCTGTGAAATTCTTTGAATAATCAGTGAATGTCACTGAATTTTCCTGTGCTGCAATTTTGACTGTTTATCAGTGACTTTTCACTGATTCGGAATGAGAGAGGGTAGGATTTTTAAAAAGCTATAAAACATGATTTTTTTTTCAAAAAAATGTGTTTTTTTGGCTTAGATTGTAACTAAATAAGCTCTAAAATTGATTTTAATAAGTAAATTTAATTTTTAAAATTTTCTAAAAAATTTCTAAAATATCGACTTTTTGGCAATTTTTGAAGAATTGAAAGCTCTTGCGCAATCGGAAGACATGAGTCGATTAAGAAATATTTATTTTTTAGTCTCCCCCTGTTAACAACTTTTTCGCGGGGTATCTTTTAAAAAATCGAAAATTTTGGGTTTTCGACCCACTATATTAATCATTCAATATTCGTGTTGGAGAAATTTTTATTTAAAATATAATTATAGATTTCACAATCTGGTTCTAAGTTGAAGCGAGCTGGCAATGCTTGGAAGCAAAAGAACTTGTATCTTTCAGTTGGAAACGTACTGGTAGGAAAAAATTAGTCATTTGCATAATTCAAATAATAAAGGCAACAAATTCCCTGCGTCAAAAATAGGAAAAGAAATGAGGTTCTTATGGGATAAGTGAAATCCAAAAATTACGTATTTTTTGAAAAAATTTTCCAAAATGCAAAAAATTTATACGATGAACAATTTTTTTTTTTTTGATAAATTAGGCGTGGAAAGCAAGAGTAACCATTTTCGATCATTAAGGGATCTCTTAATTTCCTCCTTTAAATTCACTCTTACTTACAAAATTTGTGAAAAGTAAAAATAAAACTTTGAAACGATTTCCTCTTGCCTTGAAATTGTATGAAGTGCTTTCTTGTAATAGTGTTCTGTAATTTGCAAATATTTTTCAACCCTAAAATTATTTTCTTTGAATAAAATTTTTTCTCAACACTAAAATTTCTTCCTACAATTTTTTCTCATGTCAAAATTTTTTTATTTACTTAACATAAAGCTATTTTATTTAAAATGAAAAATTTTCGGATTGAAAAATATTTGGAAATGACGTGGAATTTGAAAAAAAATTAGGCTGTTTTGATTTATTGGTACTTAATTCATGGTTTGCCCATTAAAAG
Organism: Pseudococcus viburni; assembly: GCA_033439095.1. Classification (NCBI taxonomy): domain Eukaryota; kingdom Metazoa; phylum Arthropoda; class Insecta; order Hemiptera; family Pseudococcidae; genus Pseudococcus; species Pseudococcus viburni. The sequence continues at coordinate 116,822 of JAVBJF010000606.1, read as the reverse complement.
TGAAAAATTGATTGAATTTTGTTTATTACGAGTAATTGTAGTTCCCGTGGATAAATCTACCACACGAAAATTCTAAATTCCAACGACGAAAATTTAATTTAATCAGATCGTCGAAATATCAAAGGTCAATAAAATATAATTAAAAAATTGAATGATTTTTCAAATTCCCAAAATTTCAACACACCTTTCTAAAAAAAATATATATATCAACTAAAAACACTTGAGGATTTTTTTTTCCCGGGGTGCCATGCCAGGCTCTTACAACATGAGGATTTCCTTCCATTTTCATCTCAGACATCTGGCACCACTCTATTACTCTCATCAACTGATTAGTCATCGAAAAGGATATCACAAACTGACCAAGAACAATTTTCATTCTTCAGAATATTTACTTTAAAATATTTTCACGTGTCGTAGAAATTCACTTGGATACCAGAAATCAAACTGCGATATGATACCCACCAATGGAGTTTTATAAGTACAGAATATATAATATATCGAGACGTTGCAAAACAGTTAACGATAAAATGCGACAATTACGATTTGGGACACACGTTTTTCAGAGAGAAACACGGGCCTTTTGACCAATTTTATTTACCAGTAAGCATTCGGATTCGTCTACCATTACACGATTTGTTAAATAATAATAATTAGTATGAATTGAAATTTAATTCCACACTATTTGAGCAGGACAATCAAAACAAAATTTTCAGTCTCGTGAAATTACCCGAATTGCCAGACGACAGCGTATGCAAAACGACAGGCGAATGCGTAAAAAAATATGATTTTTTAAAACCTTATCTCTTCAGGTCATCTTATGGATCGCCTGTATCTTGTTCCAATCTGACTACGATTCCAATTTGGTACGAACTGGCTGAAGAATTGTTGAATAATTTGGAAATTTTTCTAGTTGCATTAGGCCAGGTAAATAATCACTTTAATAATCTCAAATGAAATCGCAATACTCGTTACTCAAGTTACGATAAAATTTCACTGTTTCACCGCAGGTTACTCAAAATCCTTTGACAATATTGCCCGGTGTTTTCAATACACTTTCTTTTTGGACTAAAGACACTCGTAAACCGAAACCGATGACCATTTACTTGTACACCAAACAAAAAAGAATCCCTGTACCGAAAATCCTCTTCAAAATAGTCAGATACCAATCGCACGATTGTAAAGAAAAAGTAGAATTATGCTGGTACGATATAGTCATCGTTATTCATAATCATCCCGGACCCGTAAAAAAACATATGATTTGTCCTAAAGATAAATGCAAAGAATATGGATGGGAGAAAATCAAGTTTGTGAACAGGCCTAGGGAAGGAAACGGTTCGGAACATATTTACTGCTGCAAACTAGATGAAAAAATGCAGAAAATATTACGCTTCGAAATTGGCGATGTAGTACGCGATGATTTGAATTTGAAAGATTTTCCGGTTTACGATGAAGAAGGAGGAGAAAATCGCTACGTGGATCGACAAGATGAGGTGGAAACGCAAATGGACAAGTTGCAAATCGAAGTACTCGATATATTGAAAATAAAATTGTAATATGTATTGTATTGATAAAATGAGATAAATTTCTATTGTTAGATTAAAATTTCCTCAAAATTTTGAATAAAAAATCCGTAATAATTTTCTCAATAATAATTTTTTAAACAAGTTTATTACCGGATGTTTGATTTTTTACTCATTTTCTTCTGTCATCCACGTGGAAAATTGAGAGTAGATCGTTCGTTCCCAAAATAACATCGTTCAACTTCAATTTTTCAAAAAATAAAGATGAAAAAATAAATAGACGTGGTTCGTGTTTAAATTAGTTGAAAAGTAAAAAAAAAAAGAATTTGTCTCCTAAATGTTCATTTCATACCATTAGAGGAGGATGCAGGAGTTGAGATAAGGACCCAAAAACATTAAGTCAAGAATCACGAATTTTTTAAAAATTTGAACATTTTATAGAGGTCGAAATTAGGAAACGAAAATTGCGCAATTTTTGCCCATAATTAATCGTTGGGGCTGAAAGTTTCTCGGTGAATTTTTTTTTTGAAATTTCCTACCAGTGTGTGTAAAAGAATAACATCCTGCTTTTAAAATTTTGAGTAGCTTTACTTCATGATTTCGATTATTTAAAAATGTTTTTTCCAAAGGTGAAGAAATATGAAAAATTTAAAAAAAAACTATAAAACATGTATTTTTTTTAAAAAAAGTTGTGTTTTTTGCTTTAAATAGAATGAAGGTTTAACTGATAGGCAATTTTCATCCTTAATTTTTGACCAAAGAATTGGCTTTAGTGCCCTCTGGTGTTCCAATTTTGAGGAAACGCATGCAAAACGTGCGGCATATCGATTTCTACTAATTCGAGAATTCTGAACTTGACAATCAACTTACATTCTCGATCCACCTCCTCCGTGCCCCACACTGGCCTCACAATTAACAAAAAATTAAAAAAATCATGTTTTTTCGAAGATGAGGTGCTAGGTGGAAATAAAGGTTCGAATGCAAAAAATAAATAAATATCAAACTCCGTGCCTTCAAACCCCTTGCAAACGACACATCACACGTTATTTTGTGTTTTTTTTTGAATTTTTACCTCATCAAGGGTGCTTATTATGGTGGGCCGAAAAACCGAAAATTTCAATTTTTGAAAAGTTACCCCCTGCAAAAGTATTTGGCTGGATAGACTAGAAAAATAAAATAAAAAATTTCAAAATCGATTCATATCTTCCGATCGCGTAAGAGCCTTCAAATTCTTCAAAAATTGCCAAAAATTAAAAATTTCAAAAATTTTAAATTTTAAAGCTTCTGTAGTGACTATCTAGACCAACAAGCACTTTTTTATGGAAAAAATCAGTGTATTATAACTTTTTTCAAGTTTTTTCAAAGGTGAAGATATATGAGAAATTTAAAAAAACTATAAAACATGTATTTTTTTAAAATAGTTGTGTTTTTTGCTTTAAATAGGCCCTAAATAAGCTCTAAAATTTATTTTAATAGATTTTGGATTTTTTTGAAAATTTTTAAAATTTCTGAAAATATTAAATTTTTGATAATATTCGAAAAATTGAAGGCTCTTGCGTGATCGGAAGATATGAATCGATTTTGAAATTTTTTATTTAATTTTTCTAGTCTATCTAGCCAACAACTTTTTGCGGGGGTAACTTTTCAAAAATCAAAATTTTTGGTTTTTTGGATCATCCTAGTGCTTATAGAGGGGTTCAGAACGATCATATGAAAAAACTGAGCACATACTCGAACTCAGCGCCTTCGAATTAGTAAAAATCGATGTATTACTTTATTTTTTCAATTTTTTTGAATTTTTACCAAAATTGAGGATCCATGTGCTTCCTAGGGGTGCTGCAATCCTATCTTAAAAAGTAATTGGTTGAAAAATACATGAAAGGTTCTCCTCGCTGCAATTTTTCTGATATTTAAACGGCACCCTTCACTTTTCGTGCTTATCATGAAAGTTGAGCTTTCATCAGAAAAATTCAGCTTTGAACTTTTCAAAATGTGATCATCAATTTTAAATCTCCTTTTAATTCTCTACAAAAACATGCCAACAGATTCATCATGGGCCTTTCCAATCTCGAATTATAAGCTTTCAAATTAGGGCTATTTCGAAAAAAAAATCCCAATTGTACGAAAACTACTGAGGCCACCTCCGCCTCCAGAAAGATTAGGATTGAAATGACAGCGATACCTTCATTAGACCATCGAAGGAACCCGTAAAAAAATTCGAGCAAAATGGGTAGACCCAAGGTCAAAACCTGCTCGAGTTGATATGGAATAGGCCGAGTGATAAAATTAGGTTTTTTTAGGGCTGACATTTACACATTCCAAACTGCCAATAGAAGAATATTACCCCCTTCTAATTTGAATTTTCACAATTTCCACGAGAAAAAGTAAAATTCTGAATGAATGATATAATGGTGCTCATTTTGAGGAATATTTTTCAATAATAAGACACCGAAAAATCAAATTGATTAACCAGCTATAATAAAACTTAATTACAGTGAAACTTTTCAAATTACATAAAATTAAGAGAACTTGCAATTACTCTTTTTCGTCAATTCCTCTGGGTTTCTTTACAGCTATTGGAATGACTTTTCGATTTAAATTTTGAGACATTTCAAGCATTTTCGACATCGTCGAAGACATCGTGGCTTCGTATTTCAATTTTGACAAAACATCATCTGCCAATTGCCATTTGTACTTGTTCAATGAGTAAGTATCAGCTTGCCACATCTCCCATATGGAATGATTCACTCTACGTACATGAAATCGCTTACACAGCGCAGTTTCAGTGTTTTTGACATCGTTAAAGATCATTCTGACTTCGTGTTACTCCTTAACAGAGCATCTGTCGATTGCCATTTGTGTTTGCTCAATGGGTAAGTATTATTCTGCCACATCTGCCAATCCTATCTTATGGAATTATTCACTCTAGGTACGTTCTTTCTATGAGTTTTAGTCATAAATCGTGAAAACGTTTTAGTATTGAACATATTCAAAACTGAAGAAGTGAATACGATTTTTTGGCTCCTTCAGTTGCTGGCATTTCAATTTTTCATCTCGCTGATTCATTGACAACCGCCGAATTATAGTGAGAGTGATTTTAATCGATCAGTAGGTACAATTAAAATACCTAATGTTCGCATAAGCCAGTCGCGCCATTGTACTAAATGAAAAAACCATCGTCGAAAACGTATTTTTTTAATACATCGAAGTTATCGTGCGAAGCAAAATTTGGATCAAAACAGTTCATGATATGCTTAAAGAACAATATGATCATCAGAAATCCAAGAAGATATTTTCTTGATGAAATTAATGGACGATTTTCGCCCCTGCTGCGGTTTTATTTATTGGTCATATTAAGCTGTACTTCAGTTTTCGCAGCAAAACGTAAGTAGAACAAAAAATTAAAAGATTCACTACCAATGTGATTCCTCAAACGATTCTAAATAGTCCATTCCATAGGTCAAATCCTCAATATACACTTAACGAGACAGCTTCTCCGCATTTTTTTACTTAAATTTTGTAAAAAAAAAAAATTATCAGAAATAATTAATATTTCTGTTTATGAAATTTAATTTCAGTTTGGGGGGGGGGGGTTAAAAAAATACTTTTATCCGAGAATTTTTTTGACAAACCACACATAGAATTTTTCAACCTTCAAAATTTCGAGTGCCCAATTTTATTATCCTGGCGTTCAAACGTCTGCAAGGAATCTGCTGAGAATTTCTGCAAGGGATCTGCTGAGAATTTCTGCAAGGAATCTGCTGAGAATTTCTGCAAGGAATCTGCTGAGAATTTTTGCAAAGATTCTGCGAGAACTGAGGGGCATACCCCCAGAGTGCAACGTGTATTACATCAAAGCTGCAGAATTCTCGCAGATTTTTTGCACGCCGAGATCTCAATTCTCCGTTTTGCAGCATAATTTTTTGGGGGGAAATTACATAAAGAATTTTTTATTCTTGAAAATTTCCAGTGTCTAGTTTTACCATCTCAAATTTTCATCTTATAGCATTCACGTTTGACCCAGTTACCCGACAAATCTACAATTTACCTGATTCGTTTAATGTGCCCGCCAAGACTCCATATGCTGTAGCCTGTCCATCCCAAAACGAATCCGAAGACTATGTGAATGAAGAAGAATCTATGGATCATAAGGCTTTATTTGTACAAAAATATAATTACGTAGAAGAATCGTCATCGGATTACCAAAGGTGTGCGGAAAATTTTGAAATGGCTGCTGTATTTAGTCACGAAAATCACGCTATAGAATTCGGTTATGAGGTAAAATGCAAAAGTTTAATCGATAAAAATGTAATGTAAATGAAATCTGATTCAATTAAAATACTCACGAAATCTGTTCATATATTTGAACTTGTTTTTAGATCTATTACAAGAAAAAAACTGCAATGAAAAAAGTCTATAGATCGGATTATGACGAATATGGACCGGTAAATTCATGATTAAGTATTGTGGTTAATTATTCAACATTCGAAATGGAAAAATTTTCATGAAAAATTCATAGGTTTCAGAAGCACGTTCTACGTGGAAGCGAATTGTAAATATGACACAAAGGCCGATGTATCCTTCCCTTGGAAGTGCTTCAGATAAAGCACTGGTATGAAAAAATTATTCATTTTATATAATTGATGGGTAAAGGCAAGAAATTAGGTATTGACGGTGTGAAAATATATTCCCCTTATCAAAGACTGAAAAACCTCGATTTTGATAAATTTTTAAACGAATTTTTAGACTATTGAATATTTTGAAGCGAAATCAAACAAAAATGACATAATACTGATGAAAAAATTTTTGGAAGGTCGAAAATTAGCATTTTTGTTTTGTGTTGTAATTTCTTTTTAACTGTGGCTGAATCCCCCCACCCCCACCACCACCAAAAAAAAGTTACAGTTCATCTCCGCCCATGACTCAAATTCTAATTCTCATAAGAAACTTTTTTGCTCATCAACTGATTATTGACCGGAAACGATATCAGAAACTGATCATAAATAACACTGGTCGACATGATCACGAGAAAAACAGTAAAAAAATTCTATCATCCAAGATTTTTCACAATTTGAATTCTTTGTTGAACAGTTTTTCTAATTTTTTTTTGACAACTTTTGACACTTGAGTCGATTTTCTGAAAAAAGAAAAAGTTCTACGAAAAAAATGAATAGAACATAAATAGTGGAGCATAAAATTTTCTTTCTGTAAAGTCCAATCAGTTTATTCTCATAAGGATTAGCTTCCGAGATATTTCAGTTGAAAGTTCAAAGTTCAACTTTTTTTTGAATTGAAAATATCTCTCAGAAACTTAGCCACCTAAGAAAAAACAAAATAGACTAAACTGAAAGGAAATTTCACGCTCTATAATTTATGTTCTATTCACATTTTTCGTAGGACCCTTTCTTTTGCCAGAAAATCGACTTTAATGATCAAAATTTGCATTAAAAAATGTAAAACGAATTTTCAACAAAAAATTTCAATTATAAAAAATCCTGATGCGATGCGATGATTCAAAACTAAAATCATATTCGAACTCTGCACTAAAAAGTAGGTCAAAAACATCAATCAGAATCAATCACGTAGAAAGAAAATTGTAGATTTTCCGCCCTTTGATATTCCCATGGTTGCAAATGGGAAAAATGTTAAAAATGCGGTTCATTAAAAAAAATCGATTTTCTGGCGAAAGAAAGAGTTCCACGAAAAAAATGAATGGAACATAATTTGTAGAGCATAAAATTTCCTTTCAGTAGAGAAAAGCTGTTCAACAAAAAATTGAAATTGTGAAAAATCCTTGGGTGATGAAATTTTCTCACTGCTTTTTTCGTGATCCGCGTGAATAATACTATAAAAATCACCCATTAAACTTCAAACAGCATTTCAAAAGTTCAAAAATGTCGACCTGTGTAATTATTATTCGTTAGCGAAGTCAGCGTGCTTACTTTAAAATATTATCGTAGAGATTTACCTGGATACCACGAATCACACTGCGATATTCCATCTCCAAATGGAGTTTCATTGGTACGAAATATACATTATATCGTAACGTCGCTAAAGAGCTAACGATAGAATGCGACAATTACGATTTGGGATACAGATTTTACAAGATGAAACATGGTGACATTGATCAATTTTATTTACCAGTAAGTCTTCGGGTTCACCATTGCATAATTTTTTATAAGAAATTATTGTGAATTCCCCAAAAATTGTTTGGAATTTACCAGAAATTATTGGGAATTACCCAGAAATTGTTAGGAATTACATACCCATAAATTGTTTGGAATTTCCCAGAAATTGTTTGGAATTTCCCAGAAATTGTTTGGAATATCCCAGAAATTGTTTGGAATATCCCAGAAATTGTTTGGAATTTCCCAGAAATTGTTTGGAATTTCCCAGAAATTATTGGGAATTTCCTAGAAATTATTGGGAATTTCCTAGAAATTATTGGGAATTTCCTAGAAATTATTGGGAATTTCCTAGAAATTATTGGGAATTTCCTAGAAATTATTGGAAATTTCCTAGAAATTATTGGAAATTTCCTAGAAATTATTGGGAATTTCCCGGAAAATTGTGAGATTTTCCCCTATGTATCTTAATGAATATAAATCAGAATTAAATTTCATACTTTTTGTGCAGGGCAATCAAAAAGAAATTTTCAGTAGCATGAAATTACCCGAATTGCCAGAAGACAGTGTATGCAAAACGACTGGCGAATGTGTGAGAAAATACGATTTTTTGAAAGCTTATCATTTCAGATCATCTTATATATCACCTGTATCTTGTTCCGATCTGACTACGATTCCAATTTGGTACGAAGTGGCGGAAGAATTATTGAATAATTTGGAAATTTTTCTATTCGCATTAGGCCAGGTAAATACTAATTTTAATAATCTCAAATGAAATCGCAATACTCGTTCCTCAAATTACAATAAAATTTCACTGTTTCACCGCAGGTGACTCAAAATCCTTTGACAATATTTCCTGGTGTTTACAACACACTTTCTTTTATGACCAAGGACACTCGTAACCTGGAACCAATGCCCGTATACTTGTACACCAAACAAAAAAAAATCCCAGTACCAGAAATCCTCTACAAAATAGTCAGATACAAAACGCACGATTGTAAAGAAAAAGTAGAATTATGCTGGTTCGATATAGTCATTGTAATTCATAATCATCCAGGACCCGTAAAAAAACGTATGATTTGCCCGAAAGATAAATGCAAGGAATATGGATGGGATAAAATCAAGTTTGTGAACAGGCCCAAAAAAGGAGAAGGATCGGAACATATTTATTGCTGCAAACTGGATACAATAATGCAGGGAAAACTGCAATACAAAGTTGGCGAAGTATTACGCGACGATTGGAATTTGAAAGATTTTCCGGTATACGATGAAGAACAAGGAGAAAATCGTTATGTGGATCGACAAGATGAGGTCGAAAAGCAAATGAGCAAGTTACAGATCGAAATACTCAAGATACCTACTGCAAATGAAATTGAAATCAGTCAGTGATTCAGTTTTTCATATCTCTCACCCCCTTCCCTTCAAATTTCTGCACTTTTCTGAGAAAAAGCATTCATTTTTGGAAAAGAGTTGATTTTTCCATCCGCAAAATCGTGAAAACTGCAATAACGCATACAGAACTGACCGAATTGAGCTGAAAATTGGTACACAGACACTACGTGATGTACCCTCTGCCATACTAAAAAAATCAAATTCTTCGGTCAATTGCTCTACTTTCCCTAAAAATTGACCATCCATTAACAACGAAATGAATCGCTCGCGAACGTTTTCAACATCACCACCGGATTCGGCACGTGAAATATCAAAAACCATCAAAATAGCGATTTTCATTTTTTTAGATCTAAGCAACTTTTTCTTATGACAGGTCACATTTATTATTTATAAATGATTTAGAAGTATTTGATTGAACTGCATATTTTATTTCCCATAAATTATTGTAATATTCAACCTATATAGATTTAATTATATTGCTTTCATTAGAAAATCATTCCTTTCGCAATCATCAATAAATTGTAAAAATAAGTAGGTATCATAAAAACAGTAGACCCGTATGAATTAATCCTAGAAATTCATATAGAGGAGATCTGACAGCTTTCGTACATTTTTTTGTATTTTCTCGAATAGATCAGAAAATTTTCAACTAAAATGAAATTTCAACCCCACCATTGTAAAATTATGGACAATTTTACATTTAAAAAAATTTTGTTTCAATTTTTGAATGGGTTTGCACGACAAAAAGTAGGAAACTAACGACGAAATAATGGAATAAACGACGAAAGAAAGTTATCACAATTAAACAAATGATTGAACGACAGAAAATAAGAATGCACATTCAAATAATATTCCAGCGAAGAAACAAAAAAATCGTGGCAAAAAAATGTAGTGAACAATAAAAATAATTTTCCAACGACTACTTTTGTAACGACAGATGAAATGAAATTCACGATGAAATTGTATCTAAAAAAAAAACATTGAACACGAAAGAATTGAAAGTTCTCAATAATTTTTAGGTGGAGTTAAGAATTTTTCAGAGGTTTGTACCTAGAAAATTGATTGTTCATTTTTAGTTAAACTTTCTAATTATGTACGAGAGTCATTCAGAAACGACTGTCAGTAAATTTTTTTGAAGCGGCAACACCTCCTGCGGGTAAAACGACGGCAGAATCGTGTATATTGGATTTTTTTCTATCTATAGCAACCTTTAGTTTTGTCTTAAAACTCCTTTGAGTCGATTTGGGGTAGCGATTTTGAAATCGTGTTGCGTTTCGTGTACCGAGGTACCATGGTGAAATTTTTCGTAGACTGCCAGTAGTTTCTGAATGACCCTCGTAGTAAAAATTTATAATTATTTAGCCAAGAATGCAAAAAATTCGATTTTGTTATGCGTTTATGTTATTTGTTGAATGTTGAGCAGAATAAGATAATTTGTGTGTTGAAATATGAGCAAAAAATGTGAAGCATTTTTTTTTTCGTGATTTGGGTACCTGAAACCTTTTGCCATAACCCCAGGGATCGAATATTCCCAACTTTTCATCATATTGAGCCTCAGGCCAAAACCAAAAGTGGTCATAATTTTATGTAGGGAAAATGTGAGCCAAATTTCGTACCCTTCCTCTAATTTTCTATAGAAACATCGAAAAATTATAGATAGTTTCGAATAACGAGTATTCAAAGCAAGTAATTTTTAATCATGAATTTACCATTCTGTAGCTCAGCAATGTACTTACCCAGTAGGGGGAAATTCCGCGATATACGCGATAAAATCCGCGATTGTACCACTAAAACTGCTGTTAACGCGATTTTTCTCGCGAAAAAATACGCGCTGTATTATTGAATTTGTGTTGAAAACGTGATCGCTATTAAAATCGCCAAAAATTCCGCGACAAACTTCGCTGTCGGAAAATATTCGCCCAAAATTCCGCGGTAAACATCGCGACCGCGTAAATATTCGTCCCAACTCCGCGATAAATTCCGCTGTCACGAAAATATCCGCTCATTATTTCGCGGTAGTGGGGATGGCTACACACCGAATATGGTTTTAGATATCCCACCTGTGCGCAATGTACTGATGCGTATTCAAAGTAGATAGGTACTGAATAGTGCTCTGTCATTTTTGAATCAGTGAAGTTTATCGAAAAACACTGAAATAACAGTAATGATTGCAGCACAGTAATAAATCAGTGAAATTTTTTTCACTGAAAGCAAGTCAGTGAAAGAAAATTGCTGGAAATCAGTGAATGTTCAATAAAAACTCAGTGGTATTTATGACATTCACTGAAAAATCTGTAAAATTCTTTGAATAATCAGTGAAACTGAAAAATCACTGATAATCAGTGAATTTCACTAATTTTACCTGTGCTGCAATTCTGACTGTTTATCAGTGACTTTTCATTTATTCAGAATGAAAGAGTAGGTAATTATTTCAAATTACCTACGCCAAAATTCTATTATCTTACTAGCTCCTCCGAGTCTAAATTTATTCCAAGTTTAAATTTTTTCAACCACAAATTTAAAAAAAATTGTATACATACAATTTACAGAAAATTTTCCAATCGTAACAATTTTTTAAAACTTCTTTTCTCCCAAATTTTGTCCAAATTTTGATTTTTTAAAATTTAGAAATTTTGAAAACATAAGTTGGATTTTTTCCAATTTAGTATTGAAAAAAATTTGAAGAAAAAAATGTCCAAGTTGAAAGAAATTTTTGAAATATAAGCAGAAAAACAACTCTAATAAATCAAAGTTGAAAAAAATGATGAGATAATCGAAATTAAAAAAAAATACTGTAGGAAACAATTTTAGTAAACATTTAAAAAAATTTCAACTTTATACTTTTCAAGAATTTTTTCAGACTATTTTGAAGAATTTTAACCAACTCCGAAATTATTTCGATTTATTTTTAAATGTTTCTTCAATTTTTTTGTAACTAAGTAGGTATATGATGTTTTCCATTTGAAAAGTTGTTCAACTTTTTTCCAGCTTTAAATTTTTGAATAAATTTCCAACTTTGTTTTTCAAAATTTTTCACTACGTTCCAACTTAATAAGTAATTGGAATAATTTTTTAAATTTTAAAATAGGATATGCTTGGCTTTGAAAAAAAATTAGAATTGAAGAAACTAAAAAATTCAGGGATTGGAAAAAGGTGGAACTTGAAATAAATTTAAATTTGGATCGTCAAAATTACATTCACATCAAATTAAGTAATTTAGGAGGTAGTAGTACCAGTAAGTGCGAGTCGAGTTAAACTGAACAGTCACAAAATTACAATGTTGAAAAAATGCCTATCGTGTTTGTCAAACGTTGTACCACATGGAAGGCACAGGTTTTCGATTCTTTCCCGAAGTTAAGCAACGCCGAGTCCAGTCGGTACTTGGATGGGTGACCGCTCACAAAAATCTGGTGTCGGAAAGTACTCCTGCCGTATAGGATAGCGACTTTGGCCACTTGAGTTGGGGAAATTCTGCGTTAAATTCCGCGCAAAAATTCGCCCGCGGTAATTTGGTACTTTCCGCGGTCTGAAAATGCGTGTTAAATATCGCGGTGCGTAGTTTAGCGCGTTTTTTTTTACCACAAAAACGCGAAAAATTAAGCACCACGATATTTAACGCGCATTTTTCGTACAAAAAAACGCGCTAAACTACGTACCGCGATATTTAACGCGCATTTTCAGACCGCGGAAAGTACCAAATTACCGCGGGCGAATTTTTGCGCGGAATTCAACGCGGAATTTCCCCCAACTGGGTACTTACCTACTTTCAGAGTATCTATTTGATTTTTCAATTTTAATCAATATTTCAGAAACTGTGTTCGATTTTTTTAATAGAAAATTAGAGAAGGGGGACAAAATTTGGCTCACATTTTCTGTACTCGAAAAATGACCACTTTTGGTTTTTGGCCTGAGGCTCAATATGATGAAAAGTTGGGAAAATTCGATCCTTGGGGTTATGGCCAAACTTTTCAGGTACCCAAATCACGTTTTATTAGTTTCAAAAAATCAAATGGCGAGGGCGCAAGGGCGAAAGGTGCATTTCGCCAGCCCCCCCACCACCACCGATTGGGTGGGGAGAGGGGTCATTCGTTTGTGCTTCGTTTGTGCTTGTTTGTGCTTCAAGTCCGGTCGTTTGTGCTTCACCCCTTCCAAAGTTATGAGGAAAAGTTTGTGGGGGGGCTGGAGAAACGGCAGCCCCCCCACCACGGCCGATCGGGTCGAAAATGGTGTCATTCGTTTGTGCTTCGTTTGTGCTTGTTTGTGCTTCAAATCCGGTCGTTTGTGCTTCACCCCTTCCAAAGTTATGGGGAAAAGTTTGTGGGGGGGCTGGAGAAACGGCAGCCCCCCCACCACGGCCGATCGGGTCAAAAATGGTGTCATTCGTTTGTGCTTCGTTTGTGCTTGTTTGTGCTTCAAATCCGGTCGTTTGTGCTTCACCCCTTCCAGAGATCTGGTGGATAGTTTGTGGGGGGGCTGGAGAAATGGTTTTTGGAAAAGGGGTTAGAAATGAAATTTTTGAGAAAAAAGTGCATGAAATCGTTAGCATTTCGTTTGTGCTTGTTTGTGCTTCAATCAAAAAACATGTAATCCTCTTCCCCTTCAAGTTAGGGGGGGTCCTCATAATGGGGTAAATTCCCCTGATAATCATTGAATAGGCTACACTTGATACGTGTACTTATAAGCTATAACCATACGTTTTATGTAGGTAGTAGGTACCTATTATGCCTAATATGTATTTTCTACATTTAAGCAGGAAAGATTCTGAAAATTTTTCAAAATTGTGACTGTGAAATTTTCACATCTAAAATTTGTGACCATCGGCATGAAAAACTTGTAAAATTTTCTCGCCTGAAAATTATAGAATATTTCAAGCAAAAAAATTCCCAACATACCAAATAGATAATTGCAAGTAGAAAGATGGTGAAATTTTTTGAGCAAATAAATTCTGAACTTTTCGAGTGAACTTTGCTAGCAAAAAATTATAAAATTTTCTGAGAAAAATAAGTTAAAATTCGTAGCCTAGAAATGTGAAACACTTCACGCAAAAAAATGTTCGATTTCTTCGCAAAAGGAAAAGTGTAAAAAATTCTTGCGTATGGAAACTATAAAAATTTTCAATGAGGTAAGTACCTCAAAAAAATTTTGAATGAAAAGAATTTTAAATTATTGTCAGTGAACTTCCGTTTGTCTCCATAACCCTTGATTTATAATTTTCGACAAAATTATTTTTTGCTGAAATAATAAGAAAATTCACAAAAAAATTTCTCACCTTTTAAAGGGTTGACTAAGGTGAGAAGGAGACTAAAAATTTCAAAAAATAAATCTATTGTGCAATGTATTATTTGTTGCAGTATTTATTCCGAATTTCGAATCAGTTTTTCGTTTTGGCCTCTCAGCACATACCCCCGCCGGTCCCCCAAAAGGTACTGAAATTAAATTTCAACTTGGTTTAATAATCAAACCGTACCCTCAGATTTAAGTCATCACTCTTCCCTAGCCCCCATACGCCTATACCTCTTAATTTTGTTGTAAATTTAAGGGTGAAGGAAGGTTGAGGATGGTCAAATGTCAAGATTTTTCCGGTGTATCTAAAAACATTCGGTCACCAGTACAGTACACATAGAATTTATAATAATTAATTAATACTTTTGAAGAATTTACAGAGGAAAATTACAAAATTTGTATAACCTTTGTATAAAATTGAATTTAATAAAAAAAAATTCAGCAGATATTTTTGGAACATATGTCGATGGGGATTTTTTTAAAACCATGTAAAATACCATCTTTGCAAAATAAAAGAAATTGTCGAGATATATCTTAAAGAAATCACAATAAAATCTGAAAAAATATCCATAATATGGAAAACTGTAAATAAAATTGTCAACAGTAATTATAACAACATAAGTATCGAAAAAAAATTCTAAAATTTCCAAATTAATGATAATTTTTTTGAACAATTAGATGAAAATTTGCCTTATAAAATTCCCATCAACAAATAACTTTTACGTTTCTATGCTACGAATTTCAACTTATTTTTCTCAGAAAATTTTATAATTTTTTGCTAGCAAAGTTCACTCGAAAAGTTCAGAATTTATTTGCTCAAAAATTTCACCATCTTTCTACTTGCAATTATCTATTTGGTATGTTGGGAATTTTTTTGCTTGAAATATTCTATAATTTTCAGGCGAGAAAAATTTTACAAGTTTTTCATGCCGATGGTCACAAATTTTAGATGTGAAAATTTCACAGTCACAATTTTGAAAATTTTCAGAATCTTTCCTGCTTAAATGTAGAAAATACATATTAGGCATAATAGGTACCTACTACCTACATAAAAACGTATGGTTATAGCTTATAAGTACACGTATCAAGTGTAGCCTATTCAATGATTATCAGGGGAATTTACCCCATTATGAGGACCCCCCCTAACTTGAAGGGGAAGAGGATTACATGTTTTTTGATTGAAGCACAAACAAGCACAAACGAAATGCTAACGATTTCATGCACTTTTTTCTCAAAAATTTCATTTCTAACCCCTTTTCCAAAAACCATTTCTCCAGCCCCCCCACAAACTATCCACCATATCTCTGGAAGGGGTGAAGCACAAACGACCGGATTTGAAGCACAAACAAGCACAAACGAAGCACAAACGAATGACACCATTTTTGACCCGATCGGCCGTGGTGGGGGGGCTGCCGTTTCTCCAGCCCCCCCACAAACTTTTCCCCATAACTTTGGAAGGGGTGAAGCACAAACGACTGGATTTGAAGCACAAACAAGCACAAACGAAGCACAAACGAATGACACCATTTTCGACCCGATCGGCCGTGGTGGGGGGGCTGCCGTTTCTCCAGCCCCCCCATAAACTTTTCCTCATAACTTTGGAAGGGGTGAAGCACAAACGACCGGACTTGAAGCACAAACAAGCACAAACGAAGCACAAACGAATGACCCCCCTCCCCACCCAATCGGTGGTGGTGGGGGGGCTGGCGAAATGCACCTAAGGGCGAACAAGGGTCTCTATCTCCTCCGCTAATGGTTGTACAAAAAAATTGTTCATACAAAAAATGTTGTAAATTGAGAGCAGAACAAAAAAATACTGAAATATTTTTACCCTAAATCGAACCCTGGGGAGATAAAGCGAAAAACCTGTTGTTTTTTTTTGGGGGGGGGTTCAATCCCCCTTAAAAAATTTAGCCTCCGATCCATGGGGTGGTAACTCTTTGGGATTACTCAAGGGACCACTCTCCACAATTTTCCGCAATAAAAGTTTTTGCTAGGCAAAAATGGTTGTTTTTTTTCTAATTCGCCTCTATTATAACTCTAATCTTTGATTTTTAACTAGCTATTTTAAAACCGTAAAAAGGAAGCTTTTAATCATTCGACGCCAGTTATTCAATTTTTTCTTGAAAAATCAATATGAATCTCTCTTTTCTCAGAAGAAAATCAAACACACTACTACATGGGTAGAAAAAGAAATTGTAGAATAAAAAAAAGTATTGAATTTTAATTGCTCCAAAACTTTCGTCTATTTTCTTTCAAAATAGCTCCCTTTAAACTAATAAATCCCCCTCTCCCACTCCCCATGAACTAAAATTTATTCTTTAACAAACATTTTCGCTGAAAATTTCAATCAGAAAAATGAACCTATAGTATAATTAAAATTTCAGCACAACCTCATCAATACTTCTCGATCACTGCTCAATTTCTACGAAATCGATCGCCCAGGTGAAGTGTATTAATTACACAAGAATACCGTCGACGTTGTGGAAAAAAGACGAACCCACCTCGAACCTCTATCGAAGGATCATTTTTCAAAATTATACCCAAAACGGTACGATGCGATGTGCTCTCGCAAAAAACACAGAGAGCTCAATAAAAAAGCCAGCATTTATCGCGCGACTCCGGGCCGCGTGAAAATTAATGTTATACGAAGTCGACGACGCGGTGTACCGCTGCGTTTACCAAAATGCTAATCAAGATAAATGGAAATTTCTGCGCGGCGTGTGCGAAATCAATATTAATTTCTATCCGGCCGTAAATTCGGCGTATATGTATCCAATAACTATTATACTATCGATATACTCGAAATACGTGTACGTAGTATACGCAGCCATCTCATTTGGTTACCCTGTCAGCCGTCTACGATGAAGCGAGAGAAGGAGGGATGATTCCGCTCATACGTTATGTGTATGCAAAGAAATCAAGTCAAACAATGCGTATTTGTATTCATTATTCGGGTTGTGGTATCGCGTGAAACGTATACGAAGAGAAATCGTCATTTTCCACATTCGATTTATTTTCATTTTTATTCATTCATTAGCTCGCACCGGTGCGACGGTGCCACTGTTGCGAGTCAGCCAAGCCTTGAACTGCAATTGGTAGATCTGATTGGGGAAATTTTCCAATTATACGATTTTTTCATCAAAATTTGGAAGAAAAAATATCGACACATTTTTATAGATAATTATAAAATGTGTCAAGAGGATCTCCAAACCCCTTCAACTTTTCAATTGGTCGATACAGCATCTCCAATTGCGTCGAAGTAAAATAATTTGCATACTCGAGGCATTCGAAGGAATAAAATCGCCCAATTTTGATAAATAATGCCATAAAAAACAACATAGAAGTAACAGGTTTGCTAGATCTGAATTCGAGAGGCAATTTAATTCAACATCACGAACCAACTCATCGCTGACAACAGTTACGTAGGTAATTTTTTGTCCAATTTTGGATTATCAATTTTCATCTTGAATGAGTGACTATTTTAAATTGTATAAATTCGAAAAATTCAGGAATAAACTTACCCCGTGATTTGTGACTTTTTTGAGGACCTTTTTGAAAATCTCTGGTCTGCTTCTTGGCAAAATCTAGAAAAATCATTAAACAGATACAATTAGAAAATGTTTTTTTTTTTTCATACCACAGAACTGGGTCATTCCATTTCATTTTAACTACTTTTTAAATTTAGGGTATACGAAGTTCCCCCATCCCAAAGGTTAGAGTACCACTGTTATTTTGATACCAGCCCCTTTGGCAATCCTAGGAGAAAGTGTTTTTTCGTATTTGATTTTTCATGAAAATACCCATCTTCGATTGCTGACAAATATCACAAAATTAATGATGCTTGGAACAATTTGGCTTAAACGTTATAAAGAGGATTGCAAAAAGATTCAAATTCGTTTATAAAAATATTTCAAAGCTCAAAGTTGAGATTTTTAGTAAAAAGTTCATTTTTCAAGGTTGCACCGAAGTTCTGAGCTGTAATTTGAAAATCTGCTAAAAAATCCGATGAATAAGTTTTCGTAATGGTATTCGTAAAATATATTTTCTAGGATATAATCTTGACCCTGTGAAAAAATTTTAAAAAATTGAAAATTACATGCGACATATTGTTCGTTATATTTTTTAAGGTGCTCAGTACGAATTAAAAACTAAATTTTTAGATTTCAGTTCCTAATTTTCGCCACGAAAAAGGTTCAACTTTGGCCCAGAAAATGAAAAAATGTCGCTGTTTTTAAATGAATGTTTCAATTATAATTTGGTGGGGGTGGGAGGGATGAGGGTTGGTTTTTTGGGAGGAGGGGAGGGGAAGGTATGCTGAAAGTTGAAATCAATCAACCATAATTGTCTGATTTGCGTGAATTCCAATTACGTTTCATCTATATGGTGTCAATTCTTCAGTTTCCCCCACAAATTCAAGTTTGGGGGCAGAACTCCACCGAGGGGGATCGAAATGAAAAATAATGGTGATTTTCGAATTCAGCGCGAAATTTTGACCTATTTTGATGCATCACATCGCTACTTTTGAGCAAGTATTCCATGACTTGATTCTGCCTGGGGGTGTGAGGGGGGGGCGAACCTGTTTATTTTCATTCGCCCATTTTTTCGGGATTCAAATTTAAATGGTTTCATTGAACAAAATTAACGAGTATTTTTTGGTTCTCACCTATATTTTGGGAAAAAAGAGCTCTTTCACCGTCAAAAATCGTCCAAAATGCATAAAAATTGCACTTAAAGTGCAATAAAATGCAGTTGGGCAGAGTGAAACGGAAATAAATTACGTATTCGGTATCGGGAGAAGTCCCTCAATCCAAATCCGACGAACTTTTTTCGCTCGGACCATTTCCCATAAATCACTTTTTTACAGGTCCCCCAACCCACCACCATTGTTGTTTCTTGTCGTTTCTTCAAGAAACGACACTTTTTCAGCCTCCTGAGTTGATTTTTGAAAAAACTCAAAAATGCCATTTTCAAAAGTTTTCCAAAAACCGTAATTTCTTGTCGTTTCTTCAAGAAACGACACTTTTTCGGCCTCCTGAGTTGATTTTTGAAAAAACTCAAAAATGCCATTTTCAAAAGTTTTCCAAAAACCGTAATTTCTTGTCGTTTCTTGTCGTTTCTTCAAGAAACGACACTTTTTCGGCCTCCTGAGTTGATTTATGAAAAAACTCAAAAATGCCATTTACAAAAGTTTTGCAAAAACCGTCGTTTTTTGTCGTTTCTTGTCGTTTCTTCAAGAAACGACACTTTTTCGGCCTCCTGAGTTGATTTTTGAAAAAACTCAAAAATGCCATTTTCAAAAGTTTTCCAAAAACCGTAATTTCTTGTCGTTTCTTCAAGAAACGACACTTTTTCGGCCTCCTGAGTTGATTTTTGAAAAAACTCAAAAATGCCATTTTCAAAAGTTTTCCAAAAACCGTAATTTCTAGTCGTTTCTTGTCGTTTCTTCAAGAAACGACACTTTTTCGGCCTCCTGAGTTGATTTATGAAAAAACTCAAAAATGCCATTTACAAAAGTTTTGCTAAAAGCCGTCGTTTCTTGTCGTTTCTTGTCGTTTCTTCAAGAAACGACACTTTTTCGGCCTCCTGAGTTGATTATTGAACGTATATTAATCCTCTCCCTTTATAAAGGCTGGACGGCCTAACCATTCTGGAATTGGGAAAAAGAAATGTTCAAAAATTACATTTTGAAGTAAAAATGGAATAGCAAATAAAATTAACAAGCTCCTTTAAAATTCAGTCAGCTCAATTTTTTACTTCACAGAAAAGCAATTGCAGCTTCAATAAATGTATGTACTTTTAAGGAGCTGCACCAAAAACAGAACACCCTGTATAAATATTTCATTAAAATCGTCTTTTTTATGACCGAATTACAAACTATAATACTCACAGAGCCACATATCTCTTCATCGAAGCACACGACCTTAGTCAATTTCTCATTTCAGAAATAATCGTCCAATAAATTCGTTCATATTCCTCCGAGAAGGACTCTCACACACCTCTACACCACCGATACACTCACCCGAGTCATTTTTTCTCCACCTATATACAAAGAATCGCCTTATATCACCGACCAAATCAAATTATCACCGTACCGGATGGTGAAAAATATCCATCGTTTGATTATTTCAACACCGCTATAAATTTCCAGCCGAGTTTACCAACGGTGACATTTTATTTTCAGGACAACGTAGCGAAATACAAATGAAACAGGTGGCGTGCAATGAAATAAACAATAAAGCCCTGCCTTCGGTACCCGGCGACCAATCGACCTGGAAAAAAGCTCGCTACAAATCATTAGAGACCGGACAAAATATATACGAGGAGTCCGAAAGTTTAATGATATTTTATTACCTCTTTTACTTTATCAGGTAGGTATATTGAACTTTTTTTTAGTTCATTTTCGAATTCGTTTAAAAGGAATAATAAAATGGAATTTAAAAAAAATATGCTTTTTAAATTTTTGAAATGTTTCGAGTGCCTTTGGTGAAGAATATAGGCAATTTATGCAACTTTCAAGTAAGAAAATTAATTTTTAAGAATCAAACCGTAGGTATTTTCGATCACTTGACCTTATAGACTCGAGTTTGATGCCCCCGACCAATGGATTCGTTTCGTGAGACGAAAAATACAAAAAAAAAAACACCCTAAGACGACGCGAGCTAAAAATTAAACGAAGGGAAATTTCCAACTACGTATTTTTCGCAGCTATTTCGAAGTCAATTTAAAAGTATGAATTGAATGACCTCTAAAAACGGAAGATGTTTTTTCCATTTTAATTTATTTTCTTGGTCTTTTCGCCAGCATCTTTGCCTTGTGCGAACGAAGAAAAAATCCAATTTGAACGCAACTAAAGAGAAAAAAAACGTTAAGGGTGCTTTTTTTCCATCCCTCTTGCCGGCCTCCTCCGTTTATATAATGAAAACGAGCATAAAAAATTATTTTAATTCATTTCTACCAACGTAATTTTTATTTACGCTTCGTAAAACTGTTTCTATATATAAAATGAATATTTCCTCGACGAAAGGTTGTTATGGGCTAACTTTGTCCATTAATTTTAAGACTTTTATCGATGAAACTTTTCGCTCGCCGAGACGCAAAGCGACGAGAATCAAAGCTACATGTATGACGGAGAAAAATCCTCGAGTTGGCGAGTGAGAAAAAATTTGCTTAAAACACAAACCGCAATTGACCCCCTCCCCCCTGCCCTATTCTTTCTTATTTCCCGGCGACGCGTCGGATACGCTTTTGTAAACATGAAAATCAATTTATTCCGAATAATGTTTTCCTTTGTTTTGATCGCATCGAAGCAACGAAATTACAGCTATTTCGCGAATATAAGCTTGTTTCGCGTCGGTGTTTTTATTGTCGCGAATTAAAAAATCGAACCAACGTTCTAAATCGGATAAACTTTTAATAAGACTGGGAATAATGAGAAAAATTCCTCAATTTTTAGGTGTCATTTTTACTAAAATTTTACTTTTCAAATATGGAGGCATAATTTGAAAAAAAAAAAGAAGTAAAAATTCATATGTGATGCTGCGGTATCACAAACACCCGGCGGTCCTAGCATTTTTCAACATTTTTCCTCTTTTAATTGTGGCATTAAAACGATACTGAGACTCGAGATTTTTCCACTTTAATCTCAGTTTTTGAAATTTTTTCACTCTGTCTGTCTACAAATTCAAGTTGTGCACTCTCCAGACATTTCCAATTATCCTAATCAAACGACTACATTATCTCACTTGTAATATTCTCTTGGATTTTGACGAAAACTGGTAAAATAGTTTATTTTGAGTGGGAAAACATCCAAAAAAAATTACCAACAACTATATCCACACGGATGTGCTTCAGGCACGAAAGTACAATTATACTCCGAACGACTGAATCGTTCTTTTTTCCAACTTCGAGGGTGGTGAGTTTTTTTTTTCTCAAAGTCCTTTTTATTTTACACTCCAAATTTTCAAATTCTGAATCGTTTTCCTCACAATTTTTCAAATTTTTTCAACGTAAATTTTTCAAATCGTAAAATTTTTCTCTCAAAATTCTTCAAACTTCAAAATTTTACCGACGTATTCAAATCTACCATTTTTCTTCAAAATGTTTCAAACTCCAAAATTTTACCAACTTAAATTCATCGAGTTTGAAATTTTTTCCACCATTTTTTTCAAACACCAAAATTTTTCCGCGTCAATTTTTAAAAAATAGAAAAAATTACAATATTGTTATGAAAAAAATTCAAAAACATAATTTTAAAAAAGTATTTAAAAAATTCAATAGTTTTTTATAATTTTAAATTTCTTAAATAGGTACCTACCTACTTTTTTTAAAAAATTATGTTTTGAATTTCTAGTTTTTTCTCATAACAATTGTAATTTTTTCTATTTTATAAAAATTGATGCAGAAAAAATTTTGGTGTTTGAAAAAAATTGAGGAAAAAATTTCAAACTTGATGAACTCAAGTTGGTAAAATTTTGCAGTTTGAAAAATTTCGAGAAAAAATTTATGTACTTTGAAAAATTTTTGGAATTTGAAAAATCTTGAGGAAAAAGATTCAGAGTTTGAAAATTTAGAGTGTAAAATCAAAATGACTTTGAAAAAAAACTCACCACCCTCGGAGTTAGAAAAAAGAACGATTCAGTCGTTCGTAGTATATGTATTTGTATGTACTTTCGTACCTGAAGCACATACAAATGGATTTAGTCGTAGGTAAAAAATTTCGAGTCCTCAGACCGTAGGGGGACAAAGCAAAGGGGCTTCAAAAGGGGCCATTTTCGAAAAAACCTTTTTTGTCACCTAATGGAAACCTAGGTCACTCATCTAAAAGAGTACGATTTCAGTGTCTACACCCCCCCCCCCCCGTGATTGTGACCTCGAAATTCGATACCACTTTTTTCCCTCTACAAAAGTTCCAGATCGCGGAAAGCAGGCGAATTTTAGTTTTTACCACATTCAACTCACTCAAAAACCTCAAAATTGAGCCGAAATTGTTTTTGAGTACATGGAATAATTTTTTATGAAACTTTTCAAAAAAATCATGGATGTACTACCAACTGAATTTTGATTTACGCAATTTTCATCGAATTTCAATTGGCAGCATTGCTACAAAAAAATCATATTTTATTTTAAATAAACAAAAAATTGTTGACTTATTCGAGTCACTGAATGAATAACTCGAATTTTATGAAATTTTTGTTCATAAAAATTCAGTTGGCAGTACTGCCATGCAATTTTTTCGAAACTGAAAAAAAAAACACGAAAAAATAGGTAAATTACAACAATGATTTACTTGATGAGTGATATCAGTCACAGTTTTAGCAAAAAAAGTTGAAAGTAAGTAAGTAAGTACTACATTTTTCCAAAAGTCAATTTGGACATTAGGGTATAATCGATTCATATGAAAAGATTTCGATTTAGCCTTTCCCTGACACCTCCCCAATGGGCCCAATACCCATTTTGGGGGTTTTGATAAAAAAATATCGGAAACGTACGCTCTGGGTAAAAAAAAAACGTGAATTTTGATACCACATTCGATTCTTATGAAAAGTTTGTATTTTGGCCTTTCCCTGACACCCCCTCTCATGAGCCCATTTTGGGGTTTTTGATAAAATAAAATCGGAAGCGGATTTCGCGAGTAAAAAATGTGGATTTTGATACCACACTCAATTTTTTGAAATATCCCCCCCCCCCACCTTGGGTACTGGTGGTGGTTCGAAGTCAAAATGACCTCAAAACTGGATTCGGATACTCTGAATAACCCCTAGGATTAAATTTTCATTCTTTCCCTAGAGAAATGTGTTTGAAGAATTTTTATCAAATAATTTGATTTTTTTCTTTTCAGTTGCACTTTGTAAACCTCTAGCGCTTTTCCCCCCAGGGGCGCAAAAAAATTGAAAATTAGCTTTTCCAATTTCAAATTTTATAAGGAATCGAATGCCGCAAACCAGAACATATTTCCATACCTTTGGCGTGAATTTTAAGTCGCCGGGTCACTGGGGGTATTTTTAGCGTTTCGTTGCCGCGTGGCCGTAGTGGAATATTATCAGCTCGGGCGCGCTCCATCAATTTTTCAAAATGGGCTTTGAGGGACGGGTTAACATGCATCGATTGGGCTGAAATTTTTTGTACGTCATTTTCTCATGTAGTGGCACCAAACTAGGGAGGGGGGTGTCCTGAAAACAATTCCAACATTTTTTTTTCCACCAAGTATAAATAAGGGCCACCCTATTGGACATAGTGTCCCAAAAAAACTCAATCTGGATATGATGTCTCGAAAAACTTAAGTTTAGAGAAAGTGACCCAGGAATGCCTGAAATTTGGACACGTGTCCCTAAAAAAATTAATTTGGGTATGATGTCCCAAAAAAAGCCACCCAAAAAAGGAGAAATGATACTTGATTTTTATCTGGAATCTTAGATTTTGAGACACCATTAAAAATATCATATTTTACAGAAATGCAATCCACATTTTAAAAACTGTCCTTTGAAGGAAAATTGTTTTTATTTTATTTTTATTTATTTATTTTGAGACCGTAGGGGAGGGGACACAGTTTTTGGGTTTGTAGCTCTGAAATTAAGTAGAGACACTGTACATCAACCTTTAAAAAAAATCGTACAATTGAATGTCAAAATTTTGAAAGTTACATGAAAACTATTTCAATTTCTTTGACACCTAGGTACGTACCCACGTAAAAAGAATTTAACGAAGGATTATCAAAAAGCAACGTTCTATGTTCAAATTTAATACGAATTCCTCTCGTTTGCTGAATATATTATATTTATCTTTGTACCTGCTACCTACCAATATTTTTACTCATCAATGCTCAACAGACACGTGTCTTTCTTGATCCGATCACGAGGCTGAGATTTAAATACGAAACATCTGTAGCTATTGTGACCTCGACTACACAGACGAATTAAACACATCGATACAAAGCACGCAAACTTTTGTCTGAACAATGAGAAAAAGAGTCATTCGAAAATGTCGTAAAATACATAGATACGAATATCAAAAGAGAGGAAAATTTCACACGAGTCAAGTATAAGCAGATCAGGTAACAACGCATTGGCATACTTCATTCGTGAAAATGAACTATTTGAGCATACGAAAACGCAACGAGACGACGTTGCGACGTCGAATAAATTCCTATATCTTTTGACGATACACCTGTGATGTTTTCGTAGATGTGGTAAAATTCGAGCTTTCGTATAGGTATGTAAGAATAAGAAGAAACACAATGAGCAAATATCTCGACAGCACACGAGTCTAGGGACGATTTATTCTCGTGTGGTGTAAGTACTTTATTTTTTACCACGCAGCAACGTTTTTTCTTTTAAAGAGTCAAATATTTTCGTCATTTTTATAACGTTAAAATTTTCTCAATTTTTTTCCAACAGTAAAATTTTTTATCGACATTTTTTCGAACTGTGAAATTTTTTATTAAATTTTTTTCCAGCGTTGAGATTTTTTTCAACTGTAGGTAATAAACATTTTCTGACTTTTTTTCAACTCATTTTTTTTTTTAGAAAATTTAATCAAACAATTCTAAAAATTTTCTCTCTAATTTTAGTTTTCTACCCTATGAAATTTTTTTCGATTTTTCCTAAATTTTTTCGAAATGTTTTCCAATTAAAACCGAAGCCTTCGGTTTAAAAACAACCATAGTTCAAAAAAGAAATTTTATAGGTGAGTGAAATAATACACGTAGAACATTTTCAAGGCTGAAAATTAGGTTCGGTGAAATTCAGTCGTTATCAAAATATGGACTGAAAGCCTACAGAGCAACTTTTACCGTGGAATACCCATTCCAGTTCTCTGAAATTAAAATAAAAAAATGTCTTATGCGTTTCTAAATCAAAGGTCTCCGAAGCATTCGAGCTTTTTATTCAAGAAACAACCATAATCCATCACATGGATTTTTAAACAAGAAGCTCAAAAACCTCTGATTTAAAAACATTAAAAAAAGTGTAGAAATGGTTTTGAAACTGAGATGATTTTTGGAAGAACATCAGTCTCACAAATCATCCCACGTTTTTTTGGGACCAAGATGACTTTTGTGTTGAAAATAATTTTCACAAATCATTTCACAATTTTTTTGAGTTTTTGAGGTTGGGATGAATTTTCTCGGAGTAAGATGACTTTTGCGATGAAAATCATTTTCACGAATCATCTCACAACTTTTCTGAGTTTTTGAGGTTGGAATGAATTTTCCAAGCTTTTGAGGCTGAGGTGATTTTTCAGGGAGTAAGATGACTTCT
This sequence comes from Pseudococcus viburni, assembly GCA_033439095.1. Classification (NCBI taxonomy): domain Eukaryota; kingdom Metazoa; phylum Arthropoda; class Insecta; order Hemiptera; family Pseudococcidae; genus Pseudococcus; species Pseudococcus viburni. The sequence continues at coordinate 90,245 of JAVBJF010000606.1, read as the reverse complement.
GCAACAAAAATCATTTTCGCAATCATCTCACAACTTTTCCCGAGCTTTTAAATCTGGGATGATTTTTGGGATGAAACTTTATCTCACAAATGATCCCACGCTTTTTCTTGGAGTAAGATGTGTTTTGCGATGAAAATCATTCTCACAAATCATCTCACGACTTCTTCTAGCTTTTGAGGTTGGAATGAATTTTCCTAGCTTAAAATAAATATCACCGCCATTTTTTATTAATATTTTATACCAAAAAATGGGATGAAAAAATTTCCCAAATTTGGGCTACGATTATTTTTTAAACGGACGTTTCAATTTTTTCAATTTTTTCCAACTCGGAAATTTTTGCTTAATTGTTTTTTTCTTTTTTAAAAATTTTTCCATAACTGTTTTGTAATCTGAAAGTTTTGCTCAATATTTTTTTTTCAAATTTTCAAGCTTTAAATTTTTGTCCAATCTCAAAAACGGGCGAATTCGTCACGTTTCACGTAGGTAAAAAAAAGGGACATCACTAAAAAAATTTTTTTAAAAATTGCAGCCAGAAAAGATTTTGGAAAAAATTCCAGAGTTCAACTAAATTTCGTGATAAAATTTCAAAGTTTAAAAAATTTTGAGAAAAATTTGCATAGAAAAATGTATTGAAAAAAATTTCATAGTTGGAAAAAATTATGAGGAGCTGAGAATCAAAACTCACTTCTGCCAAGAATTTGAAAATGGTTTTTTTGATAGATTCTGATAAATAAAATTTCACGCTCTACAACATGGCTGAAATTGTTGTTGCCTAAATCGCCTCCATCACGACTAAAAATACTTCCAAAAACAGAGGTTAAAATCATAACTCACATTTGCCGTTCTAAACAAAAATTTTGTAGAATAAAAGTTGTAGAGATTGAAAAAAGAAGCATTTTTTGTCTCTTGATTTTTTGGCTGTAGGTGAGTTGATTCCCAAAGAAATATTTGTGGGAAAATACAGGGGAATTGATTCCAATTTTTTTTTTTTGGAGATGTACGAATTGATTCCCCTTTTTTCAAGAGTGAATGTGCGAATTGGTTCCCATTTCTTTGGCAGGGTATGTATGAATTGATTCCAACTTTATTTTCCAAAAAAGGAATTTTTCAGGAGAGCGAATTAATATGCACAAAACGTTTCCACTACTTAAAATTAGGTTCAGCAAATGTTGGTTTGTTTCAAAATGTGGATTTGGGGCCTACAGAGCAGGTTTCACTCCAGCTCTCAAGAATTGAAATGAAAAATTTTCCCATCTGGATGCGCTTATGATTGGGAATTTTTTAATCGCAGTTTCGGAAATAAAATTTTACGAAAAAAACAATGGTGCTATTTATTTTGGATTTAAAAAATTATTTCAACACCTTTTTTGTGTTTTTTAAATAAAATGTTCGAAAATTTCGAAGATTTGTGATTTAGAAACATATGGGAAAATTTTTCATTTCAATTCTTGAGAACTGGAGTGAAACCTGCTCTGTAGGCCCCAAATCCACATTTTGAAACAAACCAACATTCGCTGAACCTAATTTTAAGTCGTGGAAACGTTTTGTGCATATTAATTCGCTCTCCTGAATAATTCCTTTGTTGAAAGAGGTTGGGAATCAATTCGTATATACTCCTGGAAAAAAGGGAGAATCAATTCGTACATACCACTGAAAAAAAGTGGGAATCAATTAGAACCTTTTTCAAAGCTGGGAATCAACTCACTATCTTCCGATTTTTTTGCCCCAGATCAATCATAATTCTTTTCGAAGCTGATTCATAACTCGAAGACGATTGGTCTGGGGCAAAAATGCCAAAAGACAAAACATATTTCTTTTTTTAAGCTCTACAAATTTGGTTTTATAAAATTTTTCTGTAGCATAAAAAAAAAGGATGGGTTGGTATCAAAACTCACATTTGCCATTCTTCTCGCGCCATTTCAAGAAGAGTACCTACGTGATCGGAAAAAAATTCAGGGAATCCTATTTTCAGGTCCTTCTTGACAATATAAGATGATTTTAGCAAACTTGATGGTCGGTAACTTTACTAAATCAGTTTTTTGCGTTTTTCTCGACATCCCTTTACCTGGCAAAAGTGCGTTTTGATTCTCAGCTCCTCATATCTTGCAGTGTGCAAAAATAAAAAAATTTTAGTGTGGAAAATTTTTCAAAGAAAAAATTTTGTATGTACTCGGTTCAAATTTTTTTGGCAGAGGTTGAAAGTAGAGTTGAAAAAAAAAATTAGTTTGGAAAATTTTTCAGGAAAAAATACGAAAAAAAAAGTTTAAAGCTAGAAAAAAGAGGGAAAATTTATAGTTGAAAAAATTTTCAGTGTTTTAAAAAATTTAGAGCTCGGAAAAGTGTTGGGACAAATTATTGGGGTTAGAAAAAAATTTGAGACAATTTGAACGTTAAAAAAATTCCGAAAATATTTGGACTTGAGAAGGTGCAAAAAAGTGCACCACACGAAAAAAAAATCTTCTCGTGAGAAAATTTAAGACTCGTGTTTCGAAAGCTAACCTTGACTATACCTACGAACATTACTACATCAACGAACCCAAATCTCGAGAAATCTGCGCAAATTTGCTCAAAATTCAATCAACAATGCAAAATATGTTGAAATTTCACGAGATGACTGAAATACACCCAGCTATGCAGCTATATCTACTTTTACGTATTTAATTCGAGATAACGTTCGTTTCACCAATGACGACATTGGTATTAATAACGGTCTTCGAATTAATATTATTTTATACCAAAAATAGAAAAGGTATAGACTGGCGAAAGATACCTAGGCCCAATCTACATTCGTATAGACGAAAAATAACGAATGAATACATTAGTCGCCGGTTACGACGCAACGCAGCCCCTCAGGAGGAAATTCCTGAACGATAAAAACGGTCGGATGAAGCAGTCTGCTTCGCACCCGCACTCTCGATCGTTTTCATATAGTAAAAATGGACCGGGCGAAAGTTATTTCGGCGAATACGGATTAAAAATCCATTAAGATCTGATATACGACTACGAGGCAGCCGCAGTAAGCCCCTTTCTATCCCCTGCGCCTGCCACCATGTATAGAAACGAGCAGATAATGTGGTAAAAACGGGGCCTTTTTTTCGGGCCGATTAAATAGAAAACTATATCAAAGTATGAGGGGACAGGGAGCACGTGGCCAAAGCACCGAGGAGACGAAAGGAGGCGCCAGGATTTGGCGAGATAAAAAAAAAGACGTACCTTATTCTCTCGCCGATGCTCGAGCTCCGCAGAGAAGGAAATAATCAACGGGGCGAGCTCGAGAGTAAAAAAATAGCAGGCGGACTCGTCTCTGGGTGAAAAACTACCTACGTACCTAGCTCGACTCTCGACGACAACGCGATAAATTTAGGCGGGCGTATTCCGGCGCAGCGCGACGCGGTATTCGGCGTGAGAGAAAGAATAGTAGTATTTTACCTAACGACGATATACCCGAATAAAGGAAATGAACAAAACGAACAAAAGAAACAAAGATAACGCCGCCGTAAGTCGCATTATTTAACGCCATCGTCCCCTCGACCCTTCCTCCGATCTTCTGCCAAGAGACCTGAGACACTTTCCCTATTTTGCGCCGAGACATTCGCTCGGGGGGGAGGTGCTAGAGAGCACCATTTGCATGATAATGTTATGTCGAACAATTTATTATGGCGGTAAGAGCACGTCGAGCAGCCATCCCAGCCTCTCTTGCCCCATTATGACACTTACCCGAGTAAATACCAGTATTACCCTATTTTCGTAGTCGTTCGGTAGCCCCCTGCTCAGCTTCGCGGCATCTCTGCCATTTTCTAGAGACGATTTTTGCATAAACCTGGTTCGCCTGATTCGCTCGTACGGACCATTTCGCCAGTCGACTTATTTACCTTGGAACGTTCGCGAAAGCAGGAATTATTATACGAGTGTCCTTGTTTCGAATTTCGGAGGCAATTATCTCACGTTATCGGGTGCCCTTGGAAAATATTTCGTCTCAGACGCCGACGACGATGTTCCATTCAAGGTTTTGAAAAATATTTGGTAGGTTTTCGAAAAGGGTTTACGTTGTGAACTTTTATTCGATTTTTTCAGAGAAATAGTTACTTTGTTGACCTTATTGCGTGGAAAAAAACGACTGAGAATTTTTCGTATGGTATAATCGCAGCACTAATGTTAAAAAGAGGAATTTTCAAGGATTCAAATTTTCTTACATTTTGTGTAATATTAAAAAAAAAACGAAAGCCAAAAAAAATTCCCGGAAATGGGAAAGATCATTTATAAGCTTGAGGGGGGGAGGGTTCAAATTTTGGTTTTTCAGGTATAACTTTCGAAATTACGCTCTTACGAAAAAAAACGTTGAAACAAAAATTGTAGAGAATTGAAAAACAAACAATTTTTATATTCACTATTTTTCCCCAAGACGACATGGAGAGGAGCTAGAGCCTTCAAAAAAAATCAATTTTGAAAATTTTCCATTAACAGAAATAATTGCCAAAAATCGAGTTAGGCGATTTTTAGGAGTGGATCTTTTGCATAGCACATCCTATTAGTACGTAGAATAAGAAAAATGTGCAACCGACCCCTCATCACAAAACAGGGGGGTGGACCCCCTGTAGAAAAAGTTGCATTTTCTCCCAAGAATATCTCAGCTACAGTGAAAAATTCGAAAAATTGGTTCAAACAAACGTTGCAGAGCGTTAAAAGATGAACATTTCCCTGTTTTTACATTTTTTCTACGTGATCGTGGGGTCGAGCTATTGCAAAAAGAAAAAAGATCGATGCAGCATTCGAAAATTTCTCACAAAATTTTAAACCCTCTCTTTTGGAGTTCAATTTGGGTCTAGGGGTTAGATGATTATAAAAATCGAGTTGAGCGACTACGAAAACCCCAGAAACCCACTTGTTGGACTATTGGTTCGCTAGATTTTATTCCAGGCCTATACATTAGGGTGGGCCGAAAAACCAAAAATTTTGATTTTTGGAAAGTTACCCCCCACAAAAGTTGTTGGCTGGATAGACTAGAAAAATAAAATGAAAATTTTCAAAATCGATTCATATCTTCCGATCGCGCAAGAGCCTTCAATTCTTCAAAAATTATCAAAAAATCAAAATTTGAAAAAATTTAAAATCGACTAAAATTAATTTTAGAGCTTCTGTAGTGACTATCTAGACCAAAAAGCACATTTTTTTGAAAAAATCAGTGTTTAATAACTTTTTTCAATTTTTTTCAGAGGTGAAGAACATGAGAAATTTAAAAAAACTATAAAACATGGAATTTTTTCAAAAAAGTTGTGCTTTTTGCTTTAAATAGGCCCTAAATAAGCTCTAAAATTGTTTTTGATGAATTTTGATTTTTTTTTTAAGTTGTAAAAATTTCTGAAAATGTTGAATTTTTGACGATTTTCAAAGAATTGAAGGCTCGTGCGCGATCGGAAGATATGAATCGATTTTGAATTTTTTTATTTTATTTTTCTAGTCTATCTAGCCAACAACTTTTGTGGGGGGTAACTTTTCAAAAATCCAAATTTTTGGTTTTTCAGCCCACCCTACTATACATGCGTAATTTATTAAGTTGGTGAAAAATTTTCGAACCCCGCGTCAATCTTTTTTCTTTTAGCAATAGCTCATCCCCAAGACCACTTAGAAAAAATGTAAAAAAAGGAAAATGTTCGTCTTTTAACACTCTACAACGTTTGTTTGAACCAATTTTTCGAATTTTTTCAAAAAAATTTCGAATTTTCCCAATTTTAAATGACCCTTGGCCCCTTCATTTTTGATGTTAGGCAAAAAGTGTACAGAACAAAATTGTTTCTGCTTTCAACGTACTATCCATTCCCAAGCTGATTTTTTTAAATTGTTTTTGAAAAAAAAAAATTGTGGCCCCTTTAATTTTTGAGTTAGGCAAAAAGTCATTTAGTGAAAATCTGTTCAGTTTTCAAAATACTATCCATTCCCATGGTCAAAAAAATTTTTTGACGTGATTTTTTTAGAAGCAGCATTTGCCCCTTAAATTCTTGAGATAGGCAACATGTTCATCTCAAGTTTTTTTTAGTGGTACCCGGTTATATCCAAAAAAATATGTTTGGCAGACGATTCATGGAACACCCTGTATAATTGTAGCAAAAACTGTCACGTATTTTTTTTTTTTTACAAAATTTTTTAAAAACAAAATTAAAATAATAGAAAAATTTGGTACAAAAATCGTCAAATAAGCAAATAAAAATTTTTGAAACTTTCAAGAATTGGAAAGATTAAGTATATTAAACATGATCAAATATCGTAAAAACATCAGTCATAAATGTAGCAAAATTTGTCAAAATTTGCATTTAGGTAGTGAAAATAATGGGAAAAGGTCCTAAAATCGATTTCGATATCGAAATAATTATTTTATTATTTTTATTAAGATGAGTAAAAAATGTAAAAATTTTTGATATAAAAACTGTTAAAAATTTTGCAAATATCTATTTTGACAATTTTAATGAAGATTTTTTCCAAAATGTGAAAAAAGTTCAAAATTGTAAAAAATGTTCAAACGTTTTTATATTTTGTAAAAATGGCCAAAATATCGCAAAAATTGTTGTTCAAAAATTGGTGAAATTATTCAAAAAATCGAAAACATTGATGAAAATTCTGGTAGTAAAACTTGCTAAAATTTTCCACGAAAATCATTAGGACAATATTGTTGAAAATTGCGAAACAACTGTTGAAGAAATATTGTAAAAATTAATTTGAAAATCATAATTATTCGAGAAATATCATCGAGTTTGGAGCTGGACTAATGGACCTCGTAGTCCAAACCCATCAAAAGGGGGAAAATCACAAATGTCATCAAACGTATGACAGAAAACCATCAAAACCGAAGGAAACGTAAAATTTTATCAGCATTTTTATTCACTGCAATTTTAAAACTATTATTATGAAAATTTCAGAGAATTTACAAGTTTTTTTTATGGCTTTCTTGACAATATTTACAGTCGATTTTTTTGATGATTTTCAAAAGAATTCCAATACCTATTTATTGTTTATGAATTATGACATTTTAAACCATGTTCATATACATTATCAAACAGATTTTTACGTAAATTTTCAATGTTTTCACGATTTTTCAAATCAGGAACAAATCGGAAATGGATTATTGAAGGAATAAAAAACATAAAACTTTGAACTGAGATAAAATTTTTCTGATTTTTTCGATTGGAAGTAAACATGTTTTTCTTTTTTTATTCAACAAATTTCGTAAAAAAATATAATCATTTTTTGTAAAATTTTCCAACTTGAAACTATTTTTTTTTTCTGATGAAAATGTAGTTTTCCCATTATTGGGAGAGAGCAATTAATTCCTTCTGTACGTTCTCCCTGTTGGATGCACCTCTTTCACAGGAGTCAAAAACGTTGCAACGAAAAACACTTTGCAGAAAGTTGAACAATTTCATAAAATTTAAAATCCTTTAATAACTTTATGAAAATTTTTTGAACAAAAAATTATTTCAAGAAAATTGAGAATTTTTCATAAATCCTCGAATTATTTATTCCGAACAAAACATTGTTACGTTTACTTACACGGGAGGTATCCCAACTCAAAGTAAAATTATGAGCCCAAACAAAAAAAAAAAGTACATACATCATAGGACCCCATATTCAAAATTCCAAATGCTGAAGTTCATTTCTTGAATTCTGGCAAATTTTTGAAATTTAAAAATTATACCTCGTTGCCCAGCAAAATACGAAAATTTGATCTGATCAACAAAAAAAACTGAAAGTTGGTAAATAGTCTATTTTTGACCTTCCGAATCGATAGGAGGCCATTTCAATACGTTTCGGAGTCTTCGGAAAATTTTGGAATTTTCTAGCACTTTCCAGAAAAATTTAAGGCCAAAAAATATAAATTTGAACTCAAAGTTACGAATTTTGGAATATTGTGCTTTAATCGATCAAATAGGTCACCAATATGGATAACCCGCGATTTAAGGTGCTGAAGTACATATGGATCATTTTTATGGAATTTTCTCCAGCGCTGGAAAATTCCAAAATTTTCTGGTGGCTTTGAAACGTCTTGAAACTGCTTCCAATCGATTTGGGAGGTCGAAAATAGGGTATATACCAAATTTTAGCTTTTCTCGTTGATTACATCAGATTTTTGTATTTTGAAGGGCTACTTTTGAAATTTCAAAAATTCGCCGAAATTCGAGAAATGAGCTTCAGCACCTTAAATTTTGGATATGGGGTTCTATTATGTTGTAATTTCGATTTTTTTTATTTGGGCTCAAAATTTTACTTCGAGTTCCGTGTTAGCAAAATTCAAAACAAGAATGAAAATAAGTCAAAAATTCAACAAATAAAAAAAAATCATGAAATATGGAATAGTTCTAAAAAAAATTCTGTTATTATGCTACAATATATATGATCTATTTAACTGAAAAATTGAAAAAAAAACACATTTCGAGTTTCTTCGGAATTAAAAAATGAAAAAAAAATTGAAATTTCCCTATTTTCGCAAAAACAGGTAAGCGAATTGATTCAATTTAATGGACCAAATAAACATTTTTTGTGATATTTTACTTTGAAATAAAGTATCTGAAATAATTTATCAAACTCTTACAAAATTTTTCAATTTTCAACGATTTTTTCGATTTTTGTAGAAGCTAAACCCAACTTGAACTGATTCTTAATGTTTAATTTTGCAGAGTAGGCGACGCAAAGTGGGCCAGGAGACCCTCTAAAACGCTCGTTTTGCACAAAAGCCCTGAAAGTCGTTCAAAAAGTGGTTACCTTATGTTTTTAAGGTCATAGATTTCAAATTTGGAGGAGAAAATTTTTTTTGAGTGAGGGGTGAGGCAGGAGAGGAGGGTCAAAATCAAAATTTCACTTCAATATCGTGTAATATGTCAAAATATATTTTTTTGAAGTCGTAGATTACGAATTTCGTACTCAAAAATTTTTTGGAGTGGCGGGTGGGGCAGGAGAGAGGGTTAAAATCAATTTTTCCCAAAGTAAATGAGTATTTTCTTAGAAAATTGAATAATTTTCTTACAAAACGGTTTTTTCTTCTGAAATCTCAAAAATTGCATAAATTCTTTCTGAAATGAATTAATTTTTCGAAATTTTTGTGTACTTTTTTCCCAATTTTTACCAAAATTACTTTTTTTTCTAAAATAAGTCCCTTTTTTCAAGAATTGAATAATTTCTTTCTAAATGTGAAATATTTTTTTAAAATTTGTGTGATACATATTTTCCCAAAATGAATTCAGAAATTGAATAATTTTGAACAAATATTGTTAAAAGCTGAAGAAGTGAAATTTATATTTTTTTATTGTTGAGATGATTATTAACGGCATCGATGACATAAATTTCGATAATATTTTTCAAGTATAATTTTATATAGTAATTGAACAGTTCATTTTCATACCTAAAAGGTTGAATTATGCCAAAGAATGAGGATTTCTTTTGTATTTTTGGCCGGAAACTGCCCGTGTGGGCCGTGCATCCAACTTGATTCAAAAAACAACCTCGAATTTGGTTTCCGGACACTTGAAACTATACATTAAGAACCACAAACGGGGATTGACGCAGACTTAAACGTTAAGATAGGTACCTATGCTGAAAAAATGTGATTTTTCATGCATTTTTGTCCGAAAATTGCCTGTCAAGACCGTTTTCGCAACTTTTCGCAAAAAATGACACCGGATTCGGTTTCAGGACACTTAAAACCACCACTTAAGCCACAAGCGGACACTGACGCCGACTGAGAAAGTATAGTTTTACTCCAAAAACCTTTTCAAATCTCCCGAAAATATGGGCATCTTTCAGGAAGCATAATCAGATTATTACTTTTCAAATCTAAAAACCGATTGCATAGCTAAATAGTGCTTACTTTTCTGAATATTTTGCACTAATAGACATCTTAAAAATATCAACATGAGCCCGAGTAATATCACTTCGCAAATACCGCATAAACAAGTTAAAACTAGTAGACTGTGAGTCGTCAACTTTGAAGGGGGCTGGAGGGGAGGGGAGGACGAAAATCAAAATTGCGCTACTCGTTTCGTGCTACCCTGATATCTAACAACACATTAGCAGTGTTGCCAACTTAATTCACGATGATTTTTTTTAGCACAAAACGAGCGTTTTTGGGGGTCTCCTGGCCCACTGTGCGACGTTTTTGTCAGAACTATTGTTGTACTTACTGGAAAATTTTATTTTATAAGTAAATACTACAAAATAATATTTGACGATTGTAACAAGAACAAAGAGAATGAGTAATCAATAAACAAAAAAAATCAAAAATTCTGAATAATTGAGCACTATTTTTTGCAGTTGAAAAAAATCAGAATAAACGAAAAGAAGAATCGAATCTGAACAATTTATAATTAATTGAACTAGTCTTGTCAGAAAATATCCCTCCTTTCTCTAAAAAAGATGTAACATATACCTATAAATAAACCTGTTTCCATAAAATAATTTACGAATAGGTTTAGGGACCTTGATACATTCCATCATCAAAAAGGATTAATCTAAAAGCAAAAGTTTTTTTCTTTTTCTTACATTTCGCCTGCAAAAAAGCGAACGAGTAAAATTACCTCGAAGGAAAACTTCTGCCGAAGAATTCATCTTCGTTTGTCAACATTTAGAATAAGAACGAAAGTACCTTCGTATAAAATGACTCGCCCAGGACCGGGCTAAACTTCCGTACTTATTTTTCACTTACACGTTAACAAAAAGAAACGAACAGAATGCCAAGCACGACGCACAGTGCGGGTTCCTCAGCAACAGCCGTAGCGGAAAAGGGAGACTGAACTTTCGTTACCTCGTTCGCGGAAAAAGGCCCAACCTTAAAGATGCAAACAACTGTTGAAACTGTGTCTGTGCTTTCCAGCTCTGTACCTAGTATTTTCACAGTTCGAAAAATGCTGCTCATTAAAGAACGTGATATAAATCTGGAAAAAGTCGACGAGTCGGCCTCCTGAAGGTACCAACAACGTTTACATGGAATTTGCTGGCTTCTCACGTTTCTCATTCGGTTTTTTTGGGGGTGGGTTTTTCTCTCACTGCGTCTCTTTCTTACTCGAGAAGATAGAACGAACATTTGTACTGTTTCCGTTTTCACACCTTCGCTTCGTTTCCTCCTCTCTCTCGTCCGAGACCTTACCTCGTTCGCGTGTAAATATTTCACTTTCCACGGAAACTTATTTTTTCTCACAGATTAACGCCGAGGAAAAATGACGACGCATTTACAAAACATCGCGATTTCGCGAACGATTTTTTTCTCTTTTCTCGTCGACTCGTATTTCCCTATTTTCTTCTTTTAACGCGTTTTTTTTCTTCCTTCGAGACGTTAATTTCGTTCGAATGGATTTTTTGCCGGTGTAGACCTTCTTCCCACTCTGTTTCGCGAATTAGTTAATTTATAAGTGGAAATTCAGCTGCCTACCTGAGTTTTTCCGGACGTAGGTCGTCGATGGCCGATCAAGTTGCAAATTGAGTGCTATTTTGGTCTTTGAACTTCGTTTGGGGGTGTTTGAAGTCGAGAAATGGAAGTCGTAGGAGTTTTGAGATTTTTGTAATGATCTTTATTGAAGTAGATTTACGTTTTTCAAAGTTCAATGACCTTGGAAGAGTATTCTTCAACAAATTCCTAAAAAATAAATTGAGATTATAAAAACATACGATAATTATCAATATTTAAAGTTTCCGAGATCACAATTCAGACATGGTCGTTGAAATTTGAACTTGCACGTACAAAATGATAATACGAATACCTACATTTAAACATTAAAATGAAAGAAAAATTTTAGATTATGTAATTATACCTTTATCCAAGTTTTCCAGTTTGAATTTTACGCTGCTTTTCCACAGTCGGAGCGAATGGAGCTGATGGGAGCTAATCACTGACCCCCCCCCCCCTCCGCAAGGATGTCACATTTGGTTGAAATTCGGAAAAATTTCGAAATATTCATAATACTTTTGGCTTGCTTTTTCGGCAAATTTACTAAAATATTGAGAAAAATTAATGAATTTCAGTTTGAATCCTATATCGGCAAAAATTTTCGTCCTCGATTTGCTCAGATACTTCAAAATTTTACACGAAAAATTTTATTCTGCATTTTCTGAATTCCATTCGGTATAATTGAAACGCATCAACTCCAAGAAAAATTCACTTGAGTCATCTTTATCGGTACCAAGTTTTGAAAAATGGTCATTTTTAAACAATGGTAAAATTTGTTTAAAAATTTGCCCGAGTCGTTCGAAGTTTGAGAAAACGTGTTTTCAAAAATAGGACATCAGTAGATAAGTATGGAGTTTGGTATTCGGGTGGTATTCAGATTAGGGTGAATCGAAAAAAAAAAAACATATCTTGGATTTTGATCTAGTGATGTGGTTTACTTCGAGAGAGACTTCACAAAAAATTTTGAGCCCCCGAGGGGTAAAGGGAGGGGAGCAGGAAGTGCTCAAAGTGCACCTCCTTTTGAAAAAAAAAGACGTTTTTTGCGTTTTTAGGCAATAAAAATTGTGGAAGAAGCCTTCGTATCACTTAAAAGATGCGATTTGAGTTTTTACATCTCCCTAAGCCATCGCCATCCTTCTCCGATCAAAACTCAGACTGCTACCAGGGGGGTTGAAAAGTTACAAATTGCAAATTTCAATAATACAAAATTTTCACTAAGCTAGAATGATTTTTTTTTTATTGAGTAAGTGAACAAAAAATGTTTTCAACCACTGGAAGTGATTTTTGGAAAAAAATTGAAAATTTTATACACCAGTGCAGCCAACAGAAACCATAAAATTCCAAAATACGGAATTTATATCGACTTTGAAGTGATTATTTTTTCGCCTGAAAATATATAAGACAGTCAAACCTGGAACTCGAATACCTTCATGACGTCACTACTCATACCGCTGAATGTCGTTGAATATTTTACATCATTTTTAAACAGTTTAGAATTTTTTGAAGAAGTTTTCCAACTCCAAATTTTTTCCTCAGAATTTTTTTCTCAGAATTTTCTCAACTGAAATATTTCTGACGTATGTAATTTTCTCCACTGAAATTCTTTTCTGAAGAATTTTTTTTTTTGAAAATAATGATTTCTGTTTGATTGACGCCATAAAAATTTTGAGGAAAAAAAATCGAGTTGAAAAAATTATGATTGGACGTGGAAAAATTTCAGATGTGAAAATTGCGAGAAAATAAAATTTTTACGACGTCAATCAAACAGAAGTCATTCTTTTCAAAAAAGATGTAAGTTCAATAATGGAAAAATTCTTCAGAAAAACTTTGGTCGTAGAAAAATTAAGTCAGAAAAAAATTCGGTCGTGGAAAAATAACATCAGAGAAAATTTCCAGTTGAGAAAATTCCGAGAAAAAAATTAGGAGTTGAAAAAATCACGAGGAAAAAATTTGGAGTTGGAAAACGTTTTCAGAAAATTCTAAGCTGTTTAAAATTACGTAAAATAATCTGGACTTTGAAAAAAAAGTCGAAACGACCTTCAGCGATATGAGTAATGACGTCATGAAGGTATTCGAGTTCCAGGTTTGACTGTCTTGTGAAAAACAATATATATTTTTTTTCAATCGCTGAAAGTATATTTCGAAAATTTTGTATGTCAGTGCAGCCAGTTACAAATCGTGACATGCTACATTATGGAATTTACGTTGACCTTGAATTAATTTTTTTATCGTTTGAAAAATTCACAATACTTTTGTTTTCAATCATCAGAAACAAAAATTTAAAATTTTTCTTTGAAAATTTTGTATGTCAGTGCAGCCAATTGCTAATTGTGATATTCTGATATTATGAACTAGAATGCATTATTTTTTTGTTAAAAGATTGGACCAATTTTTTTTACTCGTCAGTGCTCTTAAAATAATAATATATTTGTAAATCCAGTTCCCCGTCTTTTCAATTTTCTAGCAATTACTTACGCAGCTGACTGCCTCGCAGCGTAACTTCTCAAAAATTTCTTCAAATTCAAAACATATTTCTATTTATTGGGCAAAAAATTGGTAAAATCACTTGACGAAAAAATAATGCATTCTAGTTCATAATATCAGAATATCACAATTAGCAACTGGCTGCACTGACGTACAAAATTTTCAAAGAAAATTTTTTATTTTTTATTTCGGATGATTGAAAACAAAATTACTTTTTGTGAATTTTTCAAACGATAAAAAAATTAATTCAAGGTCAACGTAAATTCCATAATATAGCCTGTAACGATTTGTAATTGGCTACACTGACATACAACATTTTCGAAATATACTTTCAGTGATTGAAAAAAAAAATACATAATATTTTCAGGCAAAAAAATAATCAATTCAAAGTCGATATAGGTAAATTCCGTATTTTGGAATTTTATGATTTGCTGTTGGCTGCACTGGTGTATAAAATTCTCAATTTTTTTTCAAAATTCACTTTCAGTGGTTGAAACAAATTTTTTGTTCAATTACTACAAATGAAAAGAAATCGTTCCAGCTTGGTGAAAATTTTATATTATTGGAATATTGCAATCTGCAACTTTTCAACCCCCTGGTAGCAGTCTGGAGTTTTGATCGGAGAAGGATGGCGACGACGGTCAAATCGCATCTTAAAGTGCTACGAAGGCTTCTCACACAATTTTTATTGCCTAAAAAACGCAAAAAACAGCGTTTTTTTTCAAAAAGAGGTGCACTTTGAGCACCTCCTTCTCCCCTCCCCTTACCCCTCGGGAGCTCAGAATTTTTTTATGAAGTCGTCCACTCAAAGTAAACCACCCCGCCAATTTGATCAAAATCCGAGATATCTTTTTTTTTCGATCCACCCTAATGCAGATACCATCAAGATTGAATCGATTCTTCAAATTTTAGACTCCAATTCTGAGTGGTTCTTAAATAATGGATGAATTACTCAAAAAAAGTTTTAATTTTTTACTTTTTTCGAACTATGTCTATGTGAGTTCTGTCTCTGAAAAAATCAACACCCCTCCCATTACTTTCTGTTTTCCAAAAACTCAATTTAATATTTTGAGATCTTTTTCAACTATAAAAACCTTGAGGAAAAATTTTAAAAATCTAGAAATGAACCATTGTCCCAAAATAACATGAATAAATTTTCCAAAACTTCATTTCGGGGTGGGATGATCAAAAAATGGAAAAAGCCATACCCTCTCAAAACTAAAATGAGTGGTTACAAGAAATAATCTTTCTTGTCGTTATAGTTTTGAAATATGGCATATTTGGTATCATTGTGGAAAAAAAAATCGTCGCCAAGAAGCGCAAAATTCTGGCTCCTTAATGGGAATCGATATCACCCCCCTCCCCCATTTTGGGGCGAACACCAATTGGTGATATTAGTGTCCTTTTCGTATAATTCGAACCTTCTGAGCACCAATATGATATCCAACTTACCATTAGACGTTCGTAAATATCACTATAATGGGATATAAAGCTAAGTAGTTGGTTCATTTGAAAAATCGATGGACTTTTTACTTTGCCAATTCTACACCTCGTTTTTCACTAATGACTTTTGTGATTCTACACATTTATATGTATTTCAAAGATTATCGTCCCTTGTTGAGTTCTGTTTTTGAAGTCTCTGGTATGTTGAATTATTAAGCAAGTTCTTCTACTGTTTGGTGCAATTTTGTTGTGTTACCTAGTTTTTTTTCCGTGCATTGTGTGCTCACTTTCTTATCATTAATTATGCATAATTGTATTGAAATTTTGTTTTTAAAATGATTGTGTAATGTTCTCATGAAATGTGCTCACATTTCGCGTATTAATTCGTTGTTTTCTTGAATACGCCGATTGTCCCAGAAATGCGTTTATTAATGTACTAAAATGTCCAGAATTGTTTGAACCTCTTCTCCTAAATTTCCTGTCCACCTACGTACATTAGCTTTGAGGGGATATTTTTTGGAAAAATTGCATGTTATTCTGAGGTCGACGGCGTATTTCCAAATATATTTTTCAAAATTTTTCCCCAAGGTCTTCATAGGTTAGGAAGACCTTAAAATATTAAATTGAGTTTTTGGAGAGGAAATAATAGTGGGGGGATGTGTTGATTTTTTCTGAGAAAATACTCATATATGTAGACCTACTCTAAGATCCATGTTTGAAGAAAAATGGTCGAATCGAACCTGAGTAAGAAATTGAAAGTCTTTTTGAGTATTTCATCGATTACTCAAGAGGGGTCTAAAATTTGAGGGGTTGATTTAATTTGATGGTAAGGTATATTCATACCACCCAAATATGAGCAGGAGCAGATCACCATAATTGAAAATACTCGACGATTTTTCTTAATTTTTGTACTTTTAAAAAATGGTAATTTTGTAGGATGGGGGGGGGGGGAATTCAAAAGATGAAAATAGTATGCACAGAAAATAATAATGTTTATAAAAAATAATTATTATTTTCACAAAATGGTAATACCTTTTATGTTTTTTTCTCTAAAAATGGAAAATGTTATCGATAATAATCATTTTTATCAAAAATAATTATTTTTACTCCAAATGATAACTTTATTCTGAAAATGTAAATTTTTTATAAAATTGTAAGATTATTTTGAAAATGAATATTTTTACGTCTATACTCCATCCTTTCAAATTTAAAATTCGTATTGCAGTTAATTTTGTTGATAAATACTAGATAATGTTACTCTTGAACTCAATAACTAGGTATTTATTACACTCTTTTTGCAATTACTGTAAGGGTACCCCCGGTTAAGATAGGTGAATCGGCCTAAGAGCTACTTTTTGAAACTAACCATCAGACATTATTAGGGACCCCAAAAAATAATTTTAGGCCGTATTTTCAACCCCCCACCTCGCTCCCCTTCACCCCCACCCCCAAAATGTCGAATTTTCGTCAAAAAATCCTATCTCGGAATCCAATGAACCAAAAATTCTGAAATTTATGTGGTGTATACGGGGAGTGGTGACCAAATTTTGAGAATTTTTTCAGATTTTTTTTGCACCGCCTTCTAGCCAAAATTCCACTTTGAAAACTTAGAATCGCTCTAATTTCGAAACTAAAAGACATACATTTTTTCTTTTTGGCACAAATATAGTCCTACATTGGTACAATATAATGATATTTTTTCAGATTTTTAGCGTTGGGAGAACAGACGAAAAAATGCGGTTTTCTATTCAAAAATGCTCATTTCGTCATTCACGCAACCAAAAAATTTTGAAAATATTTTTATGGTATGAATGGGGAGAAGTAACAAATTTTTGAGAATTTTTTATGATTTTTTTTGCAATGCATTCCAGCCAAAACCCCACCCTCAAACTTTTAAAATTGCTCCAATTCCAAAACTATAAGGCAAACATTCATTCTACTTTTTGAAACTAACCACCACACATAATTAAGGACTCCAAAAAAATTTTAGGATGCATATTCCACCTCCCATCTCACTCCGTTTCACCCCCATCCTTCCAATATTTAGTTTTGTCAAAAAAATCCCATTTTGGTACCTCAATGAACCAAAATTTTGAAATTCATTGGTATTGTATATGGAGAATGGTAATTGTTTACCAACTTTGAAAATTCGTTGTAGTCAAACCCCCACGCAATAAATTTAAAGTCGTTGAAATTTATATGGTAAGGTATGAGCAGTGTGAGGAACAAACTTTTGAGAATTTTTCAGAATTTTTTTTGCAATGTATTCTAGTCCAAAACCCACCCTTCAACTACTAAACAGAAAGAATAATTATATAGGTATCTTTTAGTTTTGAAACTGGAACAATCCAAAGTTTGAGGGTGGGTTTTGGCTAGAATGCACTGCAAAAAAAAATCGAATTTTTTTTTAAATTGTAGTTTGTATGAATGGCGAAATAGGTATTTTTGAATAGAAAAAAGTATTTTTTCGCCTTTTCTTCCCGAGCTACAATTCTGAAAAAATTAACAGTAGGTATATTTGACCGTGTCGGGAAAAATCAACTTTACATGCGAAAACAAGTTTTCAAAATACGAACTTTTAAAATTAGCGATGCGATACGGCCAGGAAGTGTTTCTTCGCTTGTATAGCTTATCAACTACCTATACTTTTCTGCTGAAATAAGCTACAAATTACCCTAAAAGTTAAACACCATTCCTAAATATTTCTTGTATTTTTTTTTTTTTTGATTTTTTTCATAGTCAACTTCACATTCTTGCTCATTATAAATTTATTTCTATTTCTACTCAATTTCGAGGCATCACAGTATAAAATTCTGGAAACAAATGAAAATTGAAATTTTGACAACTAAAGTCGGTTCTGCCTGCCACGGTCACATATTGTATCAAAGAAGGACCATATTTGCACCAAAAAGAAAAAAATGTATTCTCTCTCATTCTGAATCAGTAAAAAGTCACTGATAAACAGTTAGAATTGCAGCACAAGAAAAATCAGCGAAATTCACTGGTTTTCAGTTAATTTTCACTGATTTTTCAGCAAATTTTATAGATTTCACTGATTTTCCAGTAAATTTTATGAATTTCATTGATTTGTCAGTGAGTTATCACTGATTTTCTCCTGTGCTGCAATTCTGACGATTTCTCAGTGATTTTCGATAATTTTCACTGATCTATAAATGAGAGGGTATCTTTTACTTTTAAAAGTAGAGCAATTTTAAAGTTTCTAAGTGGATGTTTGGCTAAAACGCGGTGCGAAAAATCTAAAAAAGTTCTCAATGTTGATTATCATTTCGCATGTACAAAAAAAATGAATTTCAAAATTTCTGTTCATTAAAGTACCAAAATGGGATTTTTTCGACAAAACTAAATATTGGGAGGATGGGGGTTGGTTAGTTTCAAAAAGTAGAATGAATGTTTGCCTTATAGTTTTGGAATTGGAGCAATTTTAAAAGTTTGAGGGTGGGGTTTTGGCTGGAATTCATTGCAAAAAAAATCATAAAAAATTCTCAAAAATTTGTTACCTCTCCCCATTCATACCATAAAAATATTTTCAAAATTTTTTGGTTGCGTGAATGACGAAATGAGCATTTTTGAATAGAAAATTGCATTTTTTCGTCTGTTCTCCCAACGCTAAAAATCTGAAAAAAATATCATTATATTGTACCAATGTAGGACTATATTTGTGCCAAAAAGAAAAAATGTATGTCTTTTAGTTTCGAAATTAGAGCGATTTTAAGTTTTCAAAGTGGGATTTTGGCTAGAAGGCGGTGCAAAAAAATCTGAAAAAATTCTCAAAAGTTGGTCACCACTCCCCGTATACACCACATAAATTTCAGAATTTTTGGTTCATTGGATTCCGAGATAGGATTTTTTGATGAAAATTCGACATTTTGGGGGGTGGGGGTGAAGGGGAGTGAGGTGGGGGGTTGAAAATACGGCCTAAAATTATTTTTTGGGGTCCCTAATAATGTCTGATGGTTAGTTTCAAAAAGTAGCTCTTAGGCCGATTCACCTATCTTAACCGGGGGTACCCTTTTAACAATATCTGCGTCGTTTGTAACTGCTGAACCTGATTTTCCAATAGGAGATCTCATCGATGGTCCAGATTTCAAAACAGGTAGTACGGAGTAATCTTAATATTAAATGATTAGGTAGCGTCTAATTTTTTAATTGATTTAAAAAAATTATTTTTCATAAGCGAATAGTATCCGCGTAGTTAGTTTACAAGCTTATTAATTGAATTTAATAGAATAGGTAAATAAAAAAAATAGTTTTTTACCTCGACGATGAATTAATGTAACTACATAGGTAGTTAAAATTGAAAATTAATGTTAGTAAATTAAATTTGTTCAATTTTTAATTAATTACATGATTTCAGATTAAATTTATGTGAATTAGATTTAAAAATAATCATCAATTTAGCCCAGAAAAATTGATTAATACCTATTTTAATAGTTTATTAATTACAATCAGAATTCAATTAATTAATGATTAAAAAAATTGAAGTGACCTTTTTCAACTAAAAAAATTAAAGTAAGTATAACTTTTTCTTCACCAAACAAATTGAACTAATTTCTTATTACCTATTTATTTACAATTACAAATTGCCCGTCTCGTTTATTTAAGTAAGTAGGTACATAAAATAGGTCGTAACAAAGCAAAAGACATTAGGACTATTTCATACTAGAACAGACCAAAAATGAAGTCTGGTCATCCGATTTCAATTTTTTTTACGACTTCTCCTTGGAGGTCTATTCACAAAACCACGATCATTTCTTTTCTAACCCTCAATGGGGCTGGAGGGTGAGGTGTAATTTTTATGCAATTGTGATTTTTAGCCGAATTACCCAACTTTGAATGCTGATATCTCGAGATAGGTTGTACATGGGCAAAAACTGTTTGCAGGGTCTGAAAGAGAATTAATAGGAGATTCAAAAACAGTAATCCCATTTTGAAAAACTTAAAGTTGAACTTTGGTAGTGAAAACTCAACTTTCATGATAAGAACAAAAGATGAAAGCTACCATTTAAAAATCTGAAAAAACTACAGTGAGTAGACTTTTTCACACTTTTTTCAACCAACAAATTTTCAGAATGGGATCTCTAGACCTTGGGGGGAGGTGGCACAATTTTGACCAAAATCCAAAATTCAAAATTTAAAATTCAAAAAAATCGAAAAAATAAAGTAACTTGTTCGATTATTACTAATTCGAAGGCGCTGATTTCGAATATGTACTCAGTTTTTTTATCCGATCTCTGTGAACCCCCCTAGTAGTCTTCTTGATAGGGCTAAAATTCAAAAAAATGAAAAATAAGGTGTGACCTGTCGTATATCAGGTTGTTGAGGGCACTGAGTTCGAATATTTGCTCATTTTTTGGGTTTGACCCATCAGTGCCCCCTCTAGCCCCCTACCCCCAATTTTGGGAAGAAGTATGTTGAGAAATGAGAATATCGTGTGGAATATCGTTACTAACTAATTATTAAGGACGTAGAATTCGAATATCGACTTACTTTTTGATCCAATCCCCTCATCGTAATTTTTTGAAAAACTCAATTCCGCGTTGATCACTCAATACTCAAGGAGGGTCTACTAACTGTATTTTTTCATATTTTTAAATGGTAGTTTTCATCTTTTGTTCTTATCATGAAAGTTGAGCTTTCACCACCAAAGTTCAACTTTGAGCTTTTAAAAATATGATTACCGTTCTGTAAACAGTTTTCGCCCAAGTACAACCTATCTCGAGATATGAGCCTTCAAAATTGGGTAATTTGGCTAAAAATCGAAATTGCATAAAATTTACAAGATCCCCCCTCCCCGCCCCATGTAGGGTTAAAAAATAAATGATCGAGGATTTGTGAATAGACCACCAAGGGGAATTTGTAAAAAAAAATTGAGCGAAATCGGAAGACCCGACTTCATTTTTGGTCTGTTTTAGTATGGAATAGCCCATCAAAAACATATAAAAATCACATCAAAAACGTATCCGCGAATAATAATACATTATATAACTTGAAATTGTGTTATTTATACAGTATAAAGAAAAATGTAGTCAAAAATTACTTCTTTTCCCTCTCTTACAAATCATTTAAAATTTCAAAATTTTGCCATCTTTAAATCAGATGATCAATCGTGACGTATTAATATTAATTTTTTAAACGTTTCTCAAGTATTTATAAAAAGGAGACGCGTGACCTCTCAAAGTTTCAGCTCTACATGGAGCAAATCTTGTCATTTTTTTCATGGTATCTATCCAATAGGGTGGGCTGAAAACCCAAAAATTTGGATTTTTGAAAAGTTACCCCCACAAAATTTGTTGGCTAGGTAGACTAGAAAAATAAAATAAAAAATTTAAAAATCGATTCATATCTTCCGATCGCGCATGAGCCTTCAATTCTTTGAAAATCGTCAAAAATTCAACATTTTCAGAAATTTTTAAAAATAAAAAAAAATCAAAATTCATCAAAAACAATTTTAGAGCTTATTTAGGGCCTATTTAAAGCAAAAAGCACAACTTTTTTGAAAAAATTCCATGTTTTATAGTTTTTTTAAATTTCTCATGTTCTTCACCTCTGAAAAAATTGAAAAAAGTTATAAAACACTGATTTTTTCAAAAAAATGGGCTTTTTGGTCTAGATAGTCACTACAGAAGCTCTAAAATTAATTCTAGTCAATTTTAAATTTTTTCAAATTTTTTGAAATTTTGATTTTTTGATAATTTTTGAAGAATTGAAGGCTCTTGCGCGATCGGAAGATATGAATCGATTTTGAAAATTTTCATTTTATTTTTCTAGTCTATCCAGCCAACAACTTTTGTGGGGGTAACTTTTCAAAAATCAAAATTTTTGGTTTTTCGGCCCACCCTACTATCCAATAAGTACACATAAGGAAGCAGCAAAAATAAAAGAAAAAAATTTCCCATGTTTTACTAAGTACATATAACATAGAGAAAAATATTTTAAATCGTGAATCCTTATGCTTGAAAAATTTCGCTCAGAAATCCAAAAGTTGAAAATTTCTAAGTACTAAAAATATTTATCATATCTAAAAAAATTGTAATTTTTACCAAGGATGAAGTTTTTTTCTAAAAATGAGAATTTTTTCCAAAAATGATTGTTATTTTGAGAAAATGGTACCTACCTAATTTTCACTACAAAATGACAATATCTCGGTTTTTAACCCCTACCTACTTTTGAAAAAGCGTAATTTTTTAGACTATAGTTGGAAAATCCAAAAACTTCGCCAGAGATGTTGAAAATTTAGAAGCATTTTCGAAAATTCAGCCAAGAAATCTTCGATGAGCCGAAGTAGATCAATAATGGTCGAAAATTCGTAGACACTTAGCCTAGATTTTTGTATCTACAAAAAATGGTAAAATCCATAAAGTAAAAATTTCACTAAATGTGAGGTAATTTTTACAGATTACGAAATGATAATTTTCCGAATTTCAGTCCCCGAAAATGTCCAGATTTCCATCACATCGCCACTTCGAACGAGACATCAACCAGAGCGTGAAAACATACACGTATACGAACAAAGCACCACATTAAAGTATGAAAACTAGTTTTATAGATTTTTGACTTCGACATATCGCGTTCAATTAAGACACTCGACTAGCAACCGTCGTAGGTATTTTCTTGAACTAAACTTTTAAATTTGGATCATGTTTACACTCGTACAATTGGGGCAGCAATAAAATACCCCAATGGAATATCGGTGACTAAGCTCGTATTGCTACGTAATACGATGACTCGAGGTTCATTAAGTGAACAATATGAACATTTTGCGTGCCATAAATCTTTCGAAGACGCGACGTTAGAATATGAAGTCACGAATGTTAGAAATATCGCAAATCATGATCGAACTGTTTTATCAAATGAGAGTAAATAACACATGCACGTACGAATTTTGTCCCGATTTTCGATCGTTCCGTTCTTATTTTCGCCTGAGATTCGATATTCGATCAAATTACGACGATTTTTCTTCACTATTACAGATTTACCAGCGTAATTAGCAAAAATATAGCCTACGTAAAATTGACCAATAGGTATTACTTACCAAATATCAAGTGATTTTAGTTTGATAATAATTCTTCATCCAATTCCATTCATAATTGTAAATTAATATTATCGATTATTATCTTGGTTTTCAGTCATCTGGGTTCTGATCCTTTTGAAGAAATTTCATCATTCTTCAATACACTATTTTTAGGTATTACCTTCAGTCAATCAGTGGTTGATTTTGGTTCAACAAACCTTGGTATCTACATCATTAACTCATTAGTCATAAGCGCGCCCAAGGAGAGGCTCGAACCCCCACTTTTTCCCTCCAAGCTCGGCAAGGAGGTTTTTTACCATAAAAATGTCACCTACGACTACATCCATATACAAATACACTCCGAACGACTGAATCGTTCTGTTTTTCAAAACTCTGAAGATTTTTTCTCAATTTTTTTTTCAACGTTAATTTTTCAAGTCTGAAATTTCTTCCTCGCAATTTTTTTCTTAAAATTTTTCAACGTAAATTTTTCAAATCTAGAATTATTTCCTCAAAAAATTTTTAAACCCATATTTTTCTAGTCTGGAATTCTTTCCTCAAAATTTTTTTCTTATAATTTTTCAATGTAAATTTTTCACGTCTAAAATTGTTTCCTCAAAATTTTTTCAACGTAAATTTTTCAAACTTCAAAACGCGAAATTTTACCAAGCCGGGTTATCTATTCTTTTTGCATTTTTAAGGAATTCTCAAACTTGTATAACATGAATTTGGCCACTACATCGTTTTTAAGTCATATCCCCGCCTTCCCCGCCGAACAAAAATCTGAAAAAATCACGTTGAAAAATTTTATGAAAAAAATTTTAAGGAATAAATTTCAGACTTGAAAAATTTACATTGAAAAAATTTTAGGCTTGAAAAATAAAATTAACGTTGAAATAAAATAAAAGTTTTGAAGTTTGAAAAAGTTTGAGAAAATATATTCAGAGTTTGAAAATTAGTGTAAAATCAAAAGGACTTCGAAAAAAAAACTAGTTGAAAAACAGAATGATTCAGTCGTGCTGAATTTGCAGAAATTCTGTCTTCTTTAATCAGTGAAAGAATTAGTGATTTTTCACTGATTTTTCGATCAAAAATTACCAATTTCTCAACCAATGCTCCAATTATTAGAAAAATCAGAGGTCACGTAGGGATAGACGTTAGGGTGGGCCGAAAAACCAAAAATTTTGATTTTTGAAAAGTTACGCCCCACAAAAGTTGTTGGCTGGATAAACTAGAAAAATAAAATGAAAATTTTCAAAATCGATTCATATCTTCCGATCGCGCAAGAGCCTTCAATTCTTCAAAAATTATCAAAAAATCAAAATTTCAAAAAATTTGAAAAAATTTAAAATTGACTAAAATTAATTTTAGAGCTTCTGTAGTGACTATTTAGACCAAAAAGCATATTTTTTGAAAAAATCAGTGTTTTATAACTTTTTTCAATTTTTTCAGAGGGAAGAACATGAGAAATTTAAAAAAACTATAAAACATGGAATTTTTTCAAAAAAGTTGTGCTTTTTGCTTTAAATAGGTAGGCCCTAAATAATAGGGTGGGCTGAAAAACCAAAAATTTGGATTTTTGAAAAGTTACCCCCCACAAAAGTTGTTGGCTAGATAGACTAGAAAAATAAAATAAAAAAATTCAAAATCGATTCATATCTTCCGATCGCGCACGAGCCTTCAATTCTTTGAAAATCGTCAAAAATTCAACATTTTCAGAAATTTTTACAACTTAAAAAAAAATCAAAATTCATCAAAAACAATTTTAGAGCTTATTTAGGGCCTATTTAAAGCAAAAAGCACAATTTTTTTGAAAAAATTCCATGTTTTATAGTTTTTTTTAAATTTCTCATGTTCTTCACCTCTGAAAAAAATTGAAAAAAGTTATTAAACACTGATTTTTTCAAAAAAATGTGCTTTTTGGTCTAGATAGTCACTACAGAAGCTCTAAAATTAATTTTAGTCGATTTTAAATTTTTTCAAATTTTGATTTTTTGATAATTTTTGAAGAATTGAAGGCTCTTGCGCGATCGGAAGATATGAATCGATTTTGAAAATTTTCATTTTATTTTTCTAGTCTATCCAGCCAACAACTTTTGAGGGGGTAACTTTTCAAAAATCAAAATTTTTGGTTTTTCGGCCCACCCTACTAAATAAGCTCTAAAATTGTTTTTGATGAATTTCGATTTTTTTTTTAATTTTTAAAAAATTCTGAAAAAGTTGAATTTTTGACGATGAATCGATTTTGAAATTTTTCATTTTATTTTTCCAGTCTATCTAGCCAACAACTTTTGTGGGGAGGGGGGTAACTTTTCAAAAATCCAAATTTTTGGTTTTTCAGCCCACCTTAATAGACGTCTCGGCGTGTTGATTTCACAACACAAAGAAAAATAAACAATAAGAATTCTATTATTTTATTTTAAATTTAGGTCACGCAGATGAAAAAAAAAAAAGTTTAAAAACACAACGGAGCCATAAAACTAAACAAAGGAAAAAGAATACAAAATGAGACAGCGGCGAATTTTTCAAAGGTAATGAAAAAATACAATCAGCTTTGTCGACTTCGCTCCACAAAGAAAAAGATACACAATAAGAAATTCTATTCGAAATTTAATGGAAAATTTCGGTCACGTAGGGCAATAAAACTAACAAAGCTAGAATAGACCTTCATATGGGCTGGTTTTCCGAGAAATAAATATAACAAAGGAAAAATACAATAGCCGAAACTGCGAATGGGAATTCCATTGAAAATTTTATCAAAAATTCAGATCACGTAGGCAAAATAATAAAACCGGCTTCGCATCACAAAGAGAAATTTGAATTCGAAATTTTATTCCAAATTCAGGTCACGTAGGGCAATAAACCTAACAAAGAGAAAAACAACTTCACATATGGAGCAGGCGTTCCGAAAAATGAAAATAACAAAGGGAGCCGAACCTTATACGGAATTTGATAAACAGATTTTTTCGAGAGTGGGGATGAAAAATTTCGATGGTGGGGGTAGTTGGAAAATTAACTAGGGACCTGCACAGCTCAGTTGTCTCCGACCCGCCTAGCGGAAACCTTGGTCTCGAAAGATAGACGCAGCGAGGGAGATCGTCCTGATCACTGGACGCTCCGTCACTGTCTTGAGGTGCTCTCGAGTGCCTCTTGCGGTGCCCTGCGTTGTCTTATGCGTAGCCATAAGTCGGTAATTCGGCTCGGGAGGGGCATGTAAGGTGTGAAAGGCCTTAGCCCAGCGCACGTCTATCCGGTAGGGCCAAGGAGGACGTAACCCCTGCAACGATCTCACGTGCTGGCGACGAATTCGACGGCTTCCGCGAGTATCTGTTGATCGCTCGGGACCAGAAAGTCGGGAGCATTGCTCGCGGCGCGTGGCTCACAAATCGAGTATTATTATGCTCGACGCGTGTGTCTTATAAGTCGCCATCCGCGGTCAGTGTTGCGAGTAGGTGGTCGTTGTAGACGTGGTCAGCACGGGTTATCAAGCATCTGTGGTTGCGTCCAACACCTTGGGGTTTTTTAAGGGTGAAGGTTGAAGGTTGGAAGGATGAAGGTTGGAAGGTTGAAGGTTGGAAGGGTCAAGGTATGAAGGGGTTTTAATAATTTTTATTTTAAGCAGGTATAAGTTAAGTATATGATTGTATAGGTAATATTATTTTTATATTTAGGTAGGCAGTTTAATTTATAGCGTAATTGTTGCATGTTTATTTGCTTGCTTGTGTTTGTTGTTTTGCTATGCTTTTATGTGTTTGCTTTGGTGATGGCTTGTTTGTTTTTTTAAAAGGGTTTTTTCAGGATCCCTTTCTCACAATAGAGAAAGGGCTCCTTTTTTCCCCAATTTTTTTTCTCTCATTAGTATTCAGGTGTTTTCTTTCTAGAGGAAAATACCTGAATACTTCCGAGTTATCTTCTTTCTAGAGGAAGGTACTTGGAAACCTCAAAATTCAATTTTTTGAAATTAAATTATTCGGAATTTCTTTGGCTTTCAAAAACTTACCTCCTCCACTTTTGATTACCCCTTTTTTTTGATAAATTCCAAATTAACCAACTTGGCTGAAGTTGATTTGTAAACCAAAAAAATAATAATTGTATCGCATCATCAACAACGTTTCTGTTCGATGATACGTAAATCAATTGGTTACGATGGTAACGAACAAAGGTATGTATTCTTTTGTTCAACCTGATGACCGTACATTGAAATGTCAAATGTGCAATAATTAAACAAATCGGTAATTAAAATTGCTGATTTCTCAAATTAAAAGCAAAAAAGATTGCTATTAGTGATGTGCGCCGCCGACAAAACGCCGCCGCCACCGATAATTTCAAGTTCAAAAAATCGCCGCCGATTGGACTCCGCAAAACGGCGAACGCCGCCGACGCCAATGATTTTTTGTGGCGACATGTCACATAGTCACATAGTCACGCCAAAAGAGAAAAAAGTGAAATTTTTCAATACTGACGAAAAAAATAAAAATCTAAAATCAATCAAGTCCTTTATTACAAGTTCCGACTTTTTTCAACTCTAAATTTTTTTCAAAGCTCTATCAGAGTGAAAAAAATTTCCAGCCAGTAAAATTGTTTTAATAAGTATTCGGAAGAAATTTCTAAAATGTAAGTAATAAAAACACGAAATTAAAAAAAAATGAAAAATCGAATTTGGAAAAATTTTGAGAAAATTGAAATTAAGTTGGAAAAACTTCTGAAAAAAGGAAAATTTAGAATTTTTTCAGTACTTTTCATTTTCGATATGAAAGATTTTACAGTTGAAAAAAGCGGATGAAAATCTAAAAAGTTACTGGTTTGGAAGAAATTTTAAAAATAATTATAAGTGAAAGAAATTTGAAGAAAACAAAGATGAAAAAATTTCTATTTAATTCCAATTTTAAAATTTTCCCTAAATTTTCTCTAAATTTTCCCGAATTTTATTTTTAAATTTTTTTATCTTCAATTTTTGAAATTTCTTTCTCAACCTTGAAATTTTTCCAACAATTAAAAAATTTCCCTTATTTTTTCAAAATTTGAATAAAAAAAAATTCAAACTTTATGTTAAGAATATAATCGTAAATTCGCGTTATTTATTCGTTTAAGTATACGCGGCTGTAAATTTCGATAAATCTCTGGCTACGGCCAAAATTTTTGTTTTTTTTTTTCGTGAGAGTTCAACGTATTCGTTTAACCTTCATTCGTTGAAGACCTTTTTTTTATTTTTCCCGGACGCGTTCGTAACGCGATTATTGTAATTTTTCGTAAATATATAACAAATTTAAAATAAACTCCGTGCCTTTTATCTTCGAAAATCTTTTTTGTCGAACGTTTTTCGGTCAGTTAGGTTAGGTTAGATCGCTTCGTGAAATAAACCTAAACCTAACCTAACCTAAACCTAAACCTAACCTAACGTGGTGAGGTTAGGTTAATTTTTTTTTCAAAAATTCGAACTCGCGCCTCTAAATCCGGAAAAATCGACCATTTTCCGTACAGGGTCCTCTAAAATATTTTATTTCAATATTTGGAAAATTTTTTCAAAATTAATGGAAAAAAAGTTTGAAAAAACTAAAATTAAGACGGTTTTACTGTTGAAAAATTATCAAAATTGGATACAAATTCGAAAAAAATGGAGCTGGAGAAATTTAAAAAGTTGAGGATAAAAAATTTAAACCAAGAAATTAAAATAATAATAAATAGTCGAGAGAACTAAAATTTGAAACATTTTACTGATGTAAGAAATTTAAAACTGAATACTTCATTACCTACAGCCTGCAGCTTAGAAACAAAAGAATTTTGGAGAAATTGAAAACATTTAGAGTTGAACTAGAACTAGGCAAAAAAGTTTTAGGTTTCGCTATTTTATCAAAAAATGTTTATATTTGCCTTGAAATTTCAAAATAGGCAAAGACAAAAGTTGATTTTGTTGCTCTAAAAAGGTAAAAAATGAAATGAAATTAGCTTTCGAAACAGAATTACGTTTCGATGCACACCTTAATATCTTTCTTTTTTTTTCGCTGAAGATATGCAACCTTAATTACACGCAAGAAAATAGTGATCGTTGTTTATTCACTAAACAAAACAGAAGGCGAAAACCTGTCATAAAATAACCGAGTTAAAATCTATCATAATCTTTCTGTTCACTAGAAACTCAACTAAGAGACAAAAAACAGAAAGAATTTTGAAAAAATCGTTCATTGCGCCTTGGAGTCTTGTATAGGCAAATTCAACAACATTCAGGTAAGTTCGGTTGCTGTATTGTGAAAACGTAGGCGAAAAGTAACGTATCAAAAGAATTCATTCTGCAATAAATATTATGCGGAAATGAGTCGGTTTTCTATCTATGCCTTAAAATCGCAAGGTAGGCAATTCATCCGCAGTACATGAAGTTTTTGAGCAAGTAACTGTCCTCCAAAAACTTGAATCTTTGAAAAAATGAGAAATACATAAGACAGAGTCTCAGTTGAATTATTATGCATCGATTTTTTAGAAAAAAAGAAAGCAAATTAATAGGTAATAAAATGTGTAAGGGCAACACTGTAATAAATTTGAAGTCTTTTTGGAATTTTTTTTAAATAGGTGAAAAAATTGAAAAAAAATTAACGTTTGCCAGAACATAGGTACCCCACAGCGAGAAATTTATTAAGCTTTTAAGAACATTTCGATCTAATTTGTCGGCTTTGGTTTATAGGTACCTATAGAGCTGGGTACGCTGGTATTTACACATCTTTGTGTTTTGCGAACGTCTATAGGTGGGGTGTACTTGTACCTTGTAACGAGCCAAATTCTAATAAATACTTCGACTCGAATGCTTTGTAAAAAGATTTAACTCCAAGAAAAAAATTTTTACAGACCTGTTGAAAAAAAATTGCCAATTTCGAAGGAAAGTATCTAAATTGCATTTTACGAATTGAAAACTACAACTCAACAAAGATCTTAATGACACGGTCTTTAAAAAAAAATATCTACATTTGGGTCTACGAAATAATATGCTTGCCTGAAACTCGTATTATGAATTTTCATACAATGATGTTATTTTTTCAAGATATTTTCCCCGCTCGACAATTTTGCAACAAAATTCTCATTTTTGCCCAAACAGTAGCAACATGTTGCATAAATCGTTCTTTTTTCGAGTCATCGATGCTATTTTGAAAAAAAAACAACGTAAAAAGCACAAAAATACGAAACTTTTGTCATTTTTTTGCGGGTAAAAAAATTGAGTTTAGCAAAAAAATTGAAAAATTTTTATATGTACCAACTTTCCGATTTATATGAAGAAAAAAAAACGTTGGATAACTACATATTTTCTAGTTTAATTCAATACAGTCTAACTCAGCCATCATTCAATAAGATTTTCATATTGATCATGATTGATTTTTTTAGTGTTTTTATGGCTTAAAAATCCTAGCCCCGGTTGTTAGCGATTGAAAATTTTTCTTCACACTTGAAAATACATAGGTATCTCAAATTGCATAGAAGTTGTTCCAAACTTTGTTAAAATAATTTCAATCATGAAAAAAATGAAGACTTTTAGAAGAAATTCGATTATTGTTTATTGCTAAATTGCTTCAAGTGGGTAAATGGTGCAAAAATGGTTTAAATTATGAAAAAATATTGTCAACTTGCAAAAAATAAATTTAACGTTGAAAATAGTAGAAATATTACTAAAATTTATTGAAAAAACACGATATTTTCTGAAATTGTTTTAAAATTTATGTATTATTCAAAGTGTTTTGAAAATTTTTAAAATCGTATCAAAATTATTCAAAACGTAACAAAAATTGGTTAAAATACCAAAAAATTTCATTTTTCCAAGAATTGATTGAAAGCGACGTAAAGAAATGATCTTTTTAAATCATTTTAATCCATTTTCGTTACATTTTTTTGATGCAATTTTTCTCATTTTTTACTAATTTGAACAATAATAATTATAATTTGTAACCTAAATTGAGAACTTCATTACTGCTTTATCAAATTTTATTTTATTTCAACGAAGTTATTTTCAAAATATTTCTTACACGTTGAAATATTTTTTGATATTTTTAGTTATTTTAGTGAAACGTACGTTGAACAACTTTATTTCTATCGCAACTTTGGGAAAATTTGATTGACGATTGTTTATGACATTTTTAAAATAGTTCTGAGAAATTCCACACAATTTTATCAAAATTCTATCACATTTTCTACAACTTTAATAAAACTAAGCAACGATTTCACGATATTTTCTTGCATTTTTATATGTATATAATTTTTTTAAAAATTATTCAATCGACTGAAATTTTTTCTCTTGTTTTATTTTGAAGAGAGAAATTTTTCCGAATCATTTCTTATTAAAAAAAAAAGATAGTAAGGGAAGATCAAAACGGACAATCAAAAATTTATAGAAAATTTCAAAACTTGGCCTTTAAAATTCCGTTTCTCAAATTTGATGCAGAAAATTTGATCTCACCTTTCATGGATTGGCCCCCAAGTAGCTGAATATCAACCAAGTTCCTTTGCCACATAAAAATCAAAAAAGATCAAAATCATATAAACAAGAACTCAAAATCGCGAAGTTGTCAAAAATGATTTTGAAGAAGTCAAAATAAAAAGTTTCAATAATTTCAACTGTGCTTCTGAAAAGATTGACAATTTTGATTTTAAAAGTAAAAATTTATAATTCAAGTTGAAATTTCAGAAACTTTATACCAATTCTTCGTGAACTGAAAAAATAGTACTGAAAAATTTACAATATTTTTTTATGGGTTGCCTCATACCGACCACCTGTAGGTACAATGGTACATTTAATAGCAAATCTCATAATTTTTCTCATTTTATTTTTTTTGAATGTCTTTGTGAGTTTTGATTTTAGAATTGTGATTCTGGTTTCATTCGTTTGGTCTGTGAAAAAAAATAAAAATTACCACGATAAATTAATTTCGAACATTACGGGACGTACTTCTGAGAGCGGTCAGAATTAGGGAACCAAAATTGAAATTAAAATTTTAAGTTCTTTTAGTAAAAAATTTATTAAAAATATTAAAAAAAAAAAAAACATTTTTTGGTCCCAACCGTTTTGGTACCTACTAAAAGCCATTTTTCAAGTTTCTAACCCAAACGGTTCAAATTTGGTGACGGTTTTTAAAAAGGTGGTCGATATTTAGACACCATTACCTCCATTAAAAAAAACTTTTTCACTCAGAGCCTATGAGTACCTAAATAAAAAACGTGCATCCATGGAAACTTTGAAACACATTTGAATGTGTCACAACAAAAAGGGCATAACTCAGCATATTTCCTTTTTGATGCGACAAGCGATTCGTATTCTCTGAAGTTTTCTCTATCCAATGAGCCCTCTCCCATTTTTCAATATGTTTTCCTCGACGAGTTATGGCGTTTTTAAAATGCGAAGTTCGCAATTTCGGTACCTACATTACATGTTTGATTTTCGGGAATTTGTGTAATGTTTAATTTTTTCACTGTGCAGATGATTGTAAAATTTTAATGTTTTAATAAAGTGTTTTTTTAGTTAATTTTTCGTCATAAATTTGAAAAAATAATAAAATTCGTCCAAAATGTATTTTTAGCATTTTTTTGTAACCAAGAAAATGAAAAAAAAAAGTTGTCCATTTTCCAAGTGCAATATATCCGCTCATTGAAGAGATAATTTGAAATTTTTTTAATGAAAATGTTCCTTTTTTAATTTTCTTCAACTTTTGTATGAAGATTTTTTTCAATTTCCACTTCCAGAAAAATTATACGTCATCAAATGTAGAAGGGTCGAAATGAAATTTTGTCACAACAAAAAGTACATATAACTCAACCTCTTGTTTTGAATACTTATAGAAAAAAATAGAAAAGATATCAAGTGATGGGCGAGCTGTTTTCTTGTAGTAAAAAGATGAAATTTTACGGTAAAATTTTTTTCTCAGCTTAATTTCATAATTTAATATTAAAAAAAGTATGCTCAAACTTCAATCGCGATTTCCCAAAAACGCCATTTTTTCTACGAGTATATGTCCTTTTGCTGTGACACGTTCATTTTAAAGTAGGTATTGTTCAACTTATTCGTTTGTTTTTTCTCCTTACATAAAAAAATGCAATTTTCGAATTCATTTTCAGAATCCCAGTAACAACGTTACCAACGACAATTGCAAACGAATTTCGTCACTGGAAAGTGCAAACTAGATAAACTAGTTGGGAGGCAAACTGCATTATTTTCAAGAAAAACTGCATTTAATGAAAGAAACGTGAATTTTGGTATGATGAATTTTGGGACCCAAACGAAGTTTTTGAGACCGGGAGCCATTCGCGCTCCCCCCCGATTCGAGGGGGGTGGGGCTCGCAATTTTCAAAAAATTCCTAAAAATCGAGTTTTGATTAGAAATGAAATATTTTGATGTCTACTGTTTGATACTGATCCGCAGATTACATTTTGACCATTGAAGTCATCCCTTCATCCCTACCCCCTTGAGGGGGCACTCACCCTTAAAATGTAGATTTAGTAGGCGTGGACACTTGGAAACGAAATTTCGTGAAAATATACCACGTAAGGTGTACAAATCAATGCCGTAATCCATTTTTTGATTCCCACCCCCTCCTGCCCCCTGTGGACCCTTAAAACTTGAAAAACACTCAAAATCGCCATTATAACGCCAAAACATGGCGGAAATAGGAAACTAAATGATACTTCTACTTGTTATTTGTCGAAAATAACTTTTTGAAGCAAATTAGGGGGTAAAAACTTTGCCACCTCCCTCCCAACGCACCCTCCAAAGCTTCTACTTGAGAAAAAAGTCTCCTGCTCATGATTCCATCAGGATCGAAATAGTTATATATAATGTTAGATATAGATCGACTTATTCCGTTTGCATTGTTGAAATTGTCCCCTACCCCCTACCCCTTCGAGGGGTGGGCCCCTAAAATAGGCGATTTGTGAAAAATGAACGTCCAAAACTGAAATTTGGTGACTAGTTGGGAGGCAAACAGCTATACATGGAAAGAAAACGGCATTTAATGAAAGAAGCGTGAATTTTGGTATGATGAACCTTGGCGCCCAAACAAAGGTTTTGAGACCGGGAGCCATCCGCGCTCCCCTCCTCTTCGAGGGGGTGGGGCTCGCAATTTTGAAAAATTCCTAAAAATCGATTTTTTGTTAGAAATGAAATATCTTGATGTCTAATGTTAGATATTGATCTGTAGATTCCATTTTCACTATCAAAATCATTTTTCCTCCCCCACCTTCTTGAGGGGGCACAACCCCCCCAAAATGTGGATTTTGTGGAAGTGAACACTCGAAACCGAAATTTTGTGAAAATATATTACGTAAGGTGTACAAATCACTGCCGTAGTCCGTTTTTCGATTCGCACCCCCTCCTGCCCCCTGTGGACCCTTAAAACTTGAAAAACGCTCAAAATTGTCGTTGTAACGCCGAAATACGACAGGAATTGCGATCCAAAAGGTAATTCTTGTTGGAAATATTTTTTCAAACCAAAACAGGATGTGAAAATGTTGGTGTCTCTGACCCCCTCCCCCCAGCGCGCTCCCTCAGAGCTCCCAACTACGAAAATGTTTTGCTGTTCAAAATCACATTGAAATCGAAATATTATGACATTTTCTGTTCATTATTGATCGATACATTCCGTTTGAATTGTTAGAATTGTCGCCTAACCCCCACCTCTTTGAGGGGGCAGATCCCTAAAATGTGGGGTCCCAAAAAAATGAAGGTCCAAGGCTGAAATTTGGTGAAGTTATGCTACATAGGGTACAGAAATGTTTTCCATATTACATTTCACCAAATTACTCCCCCCCCCCCTCATGGCGGCCCAAACTCAGAGATATTCACTCCCCTATTGCTTGAACTTCTATTACGTCTGGAATTTTATGAAGCGATATGGGCAACAAGTCAACAACGACGCTTATGAAAGGGGACAATTGTAGGATAGCGTTTCGATGCTGTCATAATTGTTTCTCTTGAAAAAAAAAAACAATTTGAAATGCGCTACTGATTAAAATTGTACAATTTTCTGAGGAATTCAACCATAGATCGAAAACATTCTGATAAACCTTTTAGCATAAGCGTTCCAAGGAGGGGGCTCAGGGAACTCGAGCTTTTTATACAAAAATGTGTAAAAAGTGCATTTTTTTACTCTTCAAACAGGATTTTTTTAAATTTTTGCTTTCCCTTCGCTCAGGGAGTATTTTAGTCATTTATTTATTTCTTAAATAAAAATTTATAACTGTGAAAGTGAATCTGAATCAGTCTTTGATGAAAATCTGTGTTTTAGAATCAGTGGAATGATTTTCATTCCTTGAAAATCAATGATAGTCAAAAATCACAGATTTCTCAATCAATTCCCAATTTGTCAGGAAAAATCAATAAAATCACTGATTTTCAGTTAAATTTTGTTCACTGATTGAAACACGTAAATTTTACTAAAAAGTGTATTAGTGGTTTGTTCCAAAAAATTCTGTAATTTTCAAGTTTTCTCATTGCTAAAATCTGTTTACATTTCATCAACCTACTGAAAATACCTTGATCACGAGTGCCATTGAAATAATACGTTAGTTGATTTTTCATTCAAATTTGACCCCTATATTTTTTCGAATTTTCAGCTCATCATACCTTGAATAATTTCTGCTTGCGCTCATGCCTTTTAGATATTTAAGACTGTAATTCAACTTTCAGTTGTATTTGGTTGATGATACATTTTTTAAACTTGAATCATTTTGTTTGGAAGTTATCTTAAATAATTTTCCTTACTACCGTTGAATTTTCAACAAAATGAGATGGGTTTTAAAATTTTACCACCAGCAAAATGAAAGTTGTGAAAGCTTAAAGTAGAAGAAACATATTCGAATTGCATCAGATATGGTAATTTTTAAATTTTCATTGAAATTACTCATAAATTCTAGTGAGCACATAGATGTCAAAGATGAAAAAAAAAAGGATCTGTAATAAATTTTCTACAGGATTGTATAAGTTTGAAAGTTCCTGGTAAAATTTTCACAAATTTCTTGGCTTGTTTCACACTGATGGTTAAAAAAGTTTTCAGACAAATTGAGAATGTTTGTTTCGAGACAAGACGAGACAATAAGAAAAATTAATATCTAATACACAGGTAACTATTACCTATTCTATGGAGAATTTTCTGAGTTTGGGCCACCATAAGGGGGAGGGAAAGTAATTTGGTGAAATGTAATATGGAAAACATTTCTGTACCCTATGTAGCATAACTTCACCAAATTTCAGCCTTGGACCTTCATTTTTTTGGGACCCCACATTTTAGGGATCTGCCCCTTCAAAGAGGTGGGGGTTAGGCGACAATTCTAACAATTTAAACGGAATGTATCGATCAATAATGAACAGAAAATGTCATAATATTTCGATTTCAATGTGATTTTGAACAGCAAAACATTTTCGTAGTTGGGAGCTCTGAGGGAGCGCGCTGGGGGGAGGGGGTCAGAGGCACCAACATTTTCACATCCTGTTTTGGTTTGAAAAAATATTTCCAACAAGAATTACCTTTTGGATCGCAATTCCTGTCGTATTTCGGCGTTACAACGACAATTTTGAACGTTTTTCAAGTTTTAAGGGTCCACAGGGGGCAGGAGGGGGTGCGAATCGAAAAACGGACTACGGCAGTGATTTGTACACCTTACGTAATATATTTTCACAAAATTTCGGTTTCGCGTGTTCACTTCCACAAAATCCACATTTTGGGGGGTTGTGCCCCCTCAAGAAGGTGGGGGAGGAAAAATGATTTTGATAGTGAAAATGGAATCTACAGATCAATATCTAACATTAGACATCAAGATATTTCATTTCTAACAAAAAATCGATTTTTAGGAATTTATTCAAAATTGCGAGCCCCACCCCCCTCGAAGAGGAGGGGAGCGCGGATGGCTCCCGGTCTCAAAACCTTTGTTTGGGCCCCAAGATTCATCATACCAAAATTCACGCTTCTTTCATTAAATGCAGTTTTTTTGCAGTTTGCCTCCCAACTAAACCTATCATTTCAGAGAACAACTTTAACTGGCAATTCTCATTTCTCAAACCCCCTAAAAAAAAATTGTGCTTTATTTCAAGGTCACAAAAATACAACACGAAAAAAAAAAGTTTTATGAAAACCTCTTCAAAAAAAAAAACACAGACAGAGAAAAAAACAGTAAATCGAATTAAGGAAGAAACGCACACGTGCGATGGCATTTTAATAACGAGTCGAAAATGTCGAAATCGTAACGGCGTCCTTAACCAGGGTCACAAAAAAGTTAGGTACCGAGAAAGTCGCACTCGTTCCATTAAAAAAAAAAAAAAAAACGAAAAAATGTACGAGCATCATCGATACGAGACTACACGTAAACGAAGCTTATTATTTTGAAAAATATAAATATCAATAGAACCAATCAACCGGTAACACCCGGGGCAGATATTTCACAAGGTGACGAGACGAGGGGGAAGAAATTAGGGAAGAAAGGCAGGGGTTTCATTAAAAATATGTTTCACTTTTTAGTATCAACGGTTTGGTGTTTCGAAGAAGATAATTGTGGCACGAGGAGGATAAAAAGGCTCGAGATCAAAAATAAGGGAGAGAATATAGGCATCGAAGGCAGGCAACCAGGAATTAAGATAATAAAAGTTAACTACCCGTTTACCGCACCGAAAGCGACGTTACCGATCACGGTCGTAAATGAGTCGTAAAAAAATTACGAGATAAAATACACATGCACTGGTTTAGGCATCGGTGTACAATAAATGTAGGTAACAGGAAGAGCAGGCGATGCAGGTACATGTGTGTATTGGGTGCAGCATATAACTCGGCTAATAGGCGCTATTGCTTATGGCGTTATATAAGATGCCGATATAATGGTTCGTCGATAAGCCATAGTTATTATAGTAACATATGTGTAGTCATTATGGCTATACGGATATGACTGCGTACTGTATTTCTCTGGTTCGCGAAGGGAATGGTGGAAGTCGAGCCGTTACAGTGGTATACGCGAAGGGCTGAAGGCGACCAGGCCAATGTGGAAGTGAAGGGATTGCATATACGTGCTCAGAGGTTTGTTGTATGTATTTACAAGCGTTCGACCCCTGCTCTTCGCCTGTCTGGTAGTTTTTATCTTTATGGGGCTATTATGTCGGCGTACAAGTAGTGTTATGTGCATAACGAGCACGTGTTACCGAGTCCACTATAAAAATATCGCCACGGTGTATGCCGCATGTATTTCCAACTCATTTCCCCTCATTCGAGCCTACCAGATCGAAATAATTCCCCGAATTTGATATGCTGGCTTCATTTGGAGATAATCGAGCCATCTACGTGTAGTTTTCAGCGATTCGCGAATGTGGTGAAGTAATTTTGGTACCGGGGGGGGGGGGTGATTTTAGCTGAAGGCAGATGGATATTAGAGCCTGAGGATCGTAGAACTTTCAAGTTGGTTGTATCTTTTTTTGAATACGAGTATCAATTGAAAATATCTAAGGATTGAAATGATCGTAGAGTCGAACTAAATTTCAAAAAAAAAGAGAAAAAGGTAAAATAGATTTCACACAAAATTCCTTTCCTTTTTTTTGGTTCCCCTCTTGCACCGAGTATTAAAGTCCCATCGAAAATCACATTGGAAAAAAAAAGAAAAAAATTGCAAAAACAGAATTTTTTGCATAGGTAATACGTAGCAGGGCGGATCGAAAAAAAAATTATTCCGAATTTTGACGATTTGTGAAGTAGCACTTCGATTGGGAGACCTCTCAAAAAAATTGTGAGATGCTCAGCCCAAAATGGAACGAAGTTAGGGGACCTCAAAAAAGAGTCATTTATTTTTACCTATATTATACCTAGTTACAGACGATTTTGCTAAATTGTGAGGATTTTGTGAGAGTGGTGGTTGAATATCCAAATAGTGAGGGTTTTGTGAGGGTAGCATTTATTTTTCAATTTTCTAAAATAATACTTACGTTAGTTACAGCCGATTTTCCTAAATTGTGAGGATTTTGTGAGGGTAGCACTTATTTTTCTCCCTCTATCACCGAATGGAAAATTAAAGTTTTAGACAGAAAATGTTCAGAAGTGTTGACCGTTTTGGGAAATCCTCATTTTGAGTCGAAAAAGTGGGAAAATTGTATGTATATACTTCGAGTAGGAAAATAAATCAAAAAATTACATTTTTCTCTAAAATGCCTAGTTACAAACGATTTTCACAAATTGTGAAGATTTTGTGAAAGTAGTAGGTGAAATTCTGAATTGTGAGGATTGTGAGAGTAACATTTATTTTTAATATTTGTAAAATAATACCTAGTTACTGACGATTTTCTTAAACCGCGAGGATTGTGTAAGGGTAGCATGAAAATTTCTTAATTTTGAGGGGTTTTGAGGGTAGCATTTATTTTTAAAATTTTCTCTAAAGTGCCTAGACACGCGATTTTCCTAAATTGTGAAGATTTCGTGAGGATAGCATCAAAATGTCTCAATGTGAGGGCTTTTTGAGGATAGCATTTATTTTTCAATGTTCCTCAATTAATACCAGAGTACAGACGATTTTCTTAAATTGTGAGGATTTTGTGACTGTTGAGGGTAAAATCTGAATTGTGAGGATTTTGTGAGGGTGGAGGTTAAAATCTGAATTGTGAGGATTTTGTGAGGGTAGAGGTTAAAATCTGAATTGTGAGGATTTCGTGAGGGTAGAGGTTAAAATCTGAATTGTGAGGATTTTGTGAGGGTAGAGGTTAAAATCTGAATTGTGAGGATTTTGTGAGGGTAGAGGTTAAAATCTGAATTGTGAGGATTTTGTGAGGGTAGAGGTGAAATTCTGAATTGTGAGGATATTGTAAGGGTAGAGGTTAAAATCTGAGTTGTGAGGATTTTGCGAGGGTAACATTCATTTCTCATTATCCCAAAATAATACCTAGTTGAAGACGATTTTCCTAATTTGTGAGAATTTTGTGGGGGTAGTGGATGGAATTCTGAATTGTGAGGATTTTGTGAGAATGACATTTGGTTTTCATATTTCTAAAATAATACCTAGTTATTGACAATTTTCTTAAACTGTGAGGATTTTGTGAGAGTAGCATAAAAATTTCTTAATTTTGAGGGCTTTGCGAGGATATCATTTATTTTTCAATGTTCCTTAAATTAATACCTGGATACAGACGATTTTCTTGAATTGAGAGGACTTTATGAGGGTAGAGGGTGAAATTCTGAATTGTGAGAATTTTGTGAGAGTAATATTAAATTGTGAGGATTTTGTGAGGGTAGCATGAAAATTTCCTAACTGTGAGGGCTTTTTGAGGATAGCATTTATTTTTCAATATTTCTCAATTAATACCTGGATACAGATGACTTTCTTAAATTGTGAGGATTTTGAGAGGGTGGCATTTATTTTTCAATTTTTATCTACATATATTACCTAGTTACAAACGATTTTCCAAAATTGTGAGGATTTTGTGAGGGTAGTAGGTGAAATTCTGAATTGTGAGGATTTTGTGAGAGTAACATTTGTTTTTCTTTTTTCTAAAATAATATCTAGTTACTGACGATTTGTGAGCATTTTGTGAGAATATCATGAAAATTTCTCAATTTTGAGGGTTTTGTGAGGGTAGCATTTATTTTTCAATGTTCATCAATTAATACCTGGATACAGACGGTTTTCGCAAGGGTAACATTTATTTCTCTATTTTTCTCTATGATGCCTAGTCACAAATGATTTTCCTAAATTGTGAGGATTAGTAGAAGTTAAAATCTGAATTGTGAGGATTTTGTGAGGGTGGCATGAAAATTTCTCAAGTGTGAGGGTTGTGTGAGGGTAGTGGTTTAAAATTTCTGTAAAAAGTTTAACACCCATAAAATTATTCTGAAAAATTCACCTTAGGTAACTAGATTTTGGAAAGACTATGAAATAAAAAATTAATAAAAAACACACAAAGTCAACGTATATTTCACAGAAAAAAATTGAAATAAATAATGAATAATAAATAAATAAAAACGAAAACAAAAAAATAAATAGGTATCGACATCGAGTAGGTAAAAATAATGAATCACACAGGTCTGCATTTTTTCAAATCTATTCTGCATAATTAACACTGATAGATGATTCTGACCCGTTTTTAGCGCTCAGTTCGAATATTACTCAAGTTTTTCTCTGTCACGTCAGAATTTATCATAATTTGGGATTTTTTTTGGTCAAAACTTATTTTACACTGATTACATACTCATGTAACCTAGAGCCGATTTTCTTAACAAAGGAAGGGTCCTACAAAAAAAAAAAAAAAATGAACAGAAGGCTCATTCTATGTCAACTCGACCAGGTTTTGACCTTGGGTCTTCCGATTTCGCTCAAAATTTTTTTACGAGTTCTCCTCGATGGTCTAATGAAGGAATCACCGTCATTCCGATCCTAATCCTTCAGGGGAGCGGGGGGTGGCCCTTGTAATTTTCGTATAATTGGGATTTTCTCCGAAATTGCTTAACTTTGAAGGAGATTATCTCGAGATTGGTTAGGTCTAAGATAAATCTGTTCATGCTGTTTTGTAGAGAATTGAAAGGAGATTCAAAATTGATAATCATTTTTTGAAAAGTTCAAAGTTGAGCTTTTGTGATAGAAGCTCAACTTTCATGATGAGTACAAAAGATGAAGGGCCCCATTAAAAAATCTGAAAAAATTACTATGAAGAGAACTTTTAATGTATTTTTCAACTAATCACTTTTCAAGATGGGATCTTAATACCCCTGGGAGGCACAGGGGTCCTAAATTTTGGTCAAAATTCAAAAAAATGGTAAAAGTGAAGTAATATATTGATTTCTACTAATTCGAAGGCGCTGAGTTCGAATATGTGCTTAGTTTTTTCATTCGACCCCTCTGAACCCCCCTATCAGCCCCCTAATGAGGTCAAAATTCAAAAAAATGAAAAATAACGTATGACGTGTCGTTTGTTAGGTTTTTGGGGGCGCTGAGTTCGAATATCCGCTTATTTTTGGGATTCGACCCTTTAGTGCCCCCCTAGCCCCCAATTTTGAAAAAACACATGCAAAAAATCGGAAATAGCATGTGTCATATCGATTTCTACTAATTCGAAGGTGCTGAGCTCGATTATCAACTTACTTTCTC
Organism: Pseudococcus viburni; assembly: GCA_033439095.1. NCBI lineage: Eukaryota > Metazoa > Arthropoda > Insecta > Hemiptera > Pseudococcidae > Pseudococcus > Pseudococcus viburni. The sequence goes on along the minus strand of JAVBJF010000606.1, from coordinate 47,792 downwards.
GATCCGCCTCCTTCGTTCTCCACACTGACTCCAAAATTACTAAATCATTTTAAAAATCAATGTTTTTTTTCAAAATTGGGAGCTAGGGGAGAACTATAGGGTCGAATCCCAAAAATAAGTGGATATTCGAACTCAGCGCCCTCAAAAACCTAACAAACGACACGTCATACGTTATTTTTCATTTTTCTGAATTTTGACCTCATTAGGGGGCTGATAGGGGGGTTCAGAGGGGTCGAATGAAAAAACTAAGCACATATTCGAACTCAGCGCCTTCGAATTAGTAGAAATCGATATATTACTTCACTTTTCCCATTTTTTTGAATTTTGACCAAAATTTAGGACCCCTGTGCTCCCCAGGGGTGTTGAGATCCCATCTTGAAAAGTGATTAGTTAAAAAATACATTAAAAGTTCTCTTCATAGTAATTTTTTCAGATTTTTTAATGGGGCCCTTCATCTTTTGTACTTATCATAAAAGTTGAGCTTCCATCACAAAAGCTCAACTTTGAACTTTTCAAAAAGTGATTATCAATTTTGAATCTCCTTTCAATTCTTTACAAAACAGCATGAACAGATTTATCTTAGACCTAACCAATCTCGAGATATGCTCCGTCAAAGTTAAGCAATTTCGCAAAAAATCCCAATTATCCGAAAATTACAAGGGCCACCCCCCGCCCCCCCTGAAGGATTAGGATCGGAATGACGGTGATTCCTTCGTTAGACCATCGAGGAGAACTCGTAAAAAAATTTTGAGCGAAATCGGAAGATCCAAGGTCAAAACCTGGTCGAGTTGACATAGAATGAGCCAGAACATAAATTGTAGAACGAAAAATTTCCTTTCTGCAGTGTCTGATTAGTTTTTCTCCTATAAAGCTTAGTTTTCAAGAGACTATCTTCTATTGAAAATATCTCAAAAATCAATCGCCTAGGAACAAAACTAATTGAACTGCACAGAAAGAAAATCTCGAGCTCCACAATTCATGTTCTATTCATTTTTTTTGAGGGGGGAGCTTAATTTTCTTAAAAAATCGATTGTTTCGTAATGAACCACACTTTCATCGATATTTTCAATAAAAGATAAAAGTTGAACTTTGAAATTTCAACTGTAATATTTCGAAATCTCAGTCTACTAGAAAAAAACCAATCAGACTCTTCACAAAGGAAATTGCATACTTTACAAATAATGTTCCATGCGGTAGAACCCTTCCTTTGCTCAGAAAACTGACTTTGAGTATCAAAAGTCATCAGAAAGTGTAAAAAAATTTCAACAAAAAATTCAAATTGTGAAAAATCCTAATATGCTAGAATTTTTTCACCATTTTTCCTCTGATAAGCGCAAAAAATATCATCAAGATCATGTACTGAATACAAATTTTCTTGCAGACCTGTGTTGACGATACATTCAGAACAATGAACATTCAGGCACACACTCTGATCCAATATAACAACTCAAAACTATCAAAAATGAATAACAAGTCGACCTACTCCCTCATTTCGCATCAGTGAAAAGTCACTGATGAACAGTCAGAATTGCAGTACAGGAAAAATCAGTGAAATTCACCAATTTTCAGTAATTTTCCACTGTTTTTTTTAGTGATTCTTCACTGATTTTTAGTAGTAATCTTTATGTGAAATTTTCACTGATTTTTTAGTGATTTTTAAGCGACATTATCACTGATTTTTAAGTGACATTATCACTGATTTTTAGTGATTTCTAAGTGACATTTTCACTGCTTTTAGTAATTTTCAAGTGGCATTTTCACTGATTTTTTAGTGACAGTTTCCCTGATTTTTAGTGATTTCAACGTGACATATTCACTGATTTCTAAGTGACATTATCACTGATTTTTAAGTGACATTATCACTGATTTTTAGTGATTTTTAAGTGACATTTTCACTGATTTTTTTAGTGATTTTCAAGTGGCATTTTCACTGATTTTTTTAGTGATTTCTAAGTGAAATTTTCACTGATTTTTCAGTGACATTTTCACTGAATTTTAGTGACATTTTCACTGAATTTTAGTGATTTTCAAGTGACATTTTCACTGATTTTTAGTGGCATTTTCACTGATTATTCAAAAATTTTTACAAATTTTTCTGTAAATTTCATAAATAGTACTGAGTTTTTAGTGAGTTTTCGCTGATTCCCAGTGATAATCTTTCATTGACTTGCTTTCAGTAAAAAATTTTCACTGATTTATTACTGTGCTGCAATTCTGTCTGTTTTTCAGAGTTTTTTGATAAATTTCACTGATTCAAAAATGAGAGAATACCTTTCGATTTAAACACTCCACTCCAAGAATAATCCCTTCCCAGTCTCGAATTACCAAAAATAGTGCAAATTACTCAACAATCGAAAACCCCAGGACAATAAAATTCAAGTTAGGCAGTCTTCCGTGCCAGGCAATTCATTTTCATACCCATACGTACTTCGAACACCATCATCATCCTCATGACAACATCATTACAGCACTTCGCAGAGACCTGGATCTTACTTTCAGGGTAAGACGAATGACAGGATGGGGTGGGGGCACTATACACATAGACGGTAAATCCTTAAACCGTTGATATACTCGGTCGTATATGTAAATGTACTTAAAATTCGTCGTCGGCAGCAATGTTGGTAAATGTGCAATTTAATCTTTTCTCGTATACAACGAACACATACGTACGGATATTATACAGCTATACGACATTACAGCTACGCCACCAAGTACCTACTCGTACGGGCCTGCTATGGCATCCAGTAACACAGTCGTTTAATTTAATCCCATTATTATAAGCGGCGTCGTAATACCATATATGCCGTCGTCTGCAACCTCATCCTCTCATCTTCGCGATTCTAAACATTTTGTCACTTGCTTTCTTCTTCTCATCTCGTCTATATTTTCAAAACCGTACAAATCCGTCGTAAAATACGTCGCCGGGTAATAGACAAAGGGAAATTTTTCGCCACCTTTTCTTCGTCGCACAGTCTCACATCATCCACCTTCTTGAACCGTGCCAGAGCTAAGGACATGCGAGGGAACTCGAAATAAACATCTACTTATTTCTAAACTCTCTGGAAATTGAATACGAAAACGATGCTGGCTGATAAGGCTCCGTAAAATAAGTACACAACCGATCGGTTATTTTCGCTGATGGCCTCGGATTGCGAAAAATTTTCCGGCTGCATGGCTTCGATATCTTCGTCTGCAAAGGGAATAGTCGAGTTTATGCGGTGGCCAAAGATGAGGTTTACAGTTCAACCGGCAAAAAGTGTTCTAGAAATCGAAATCGGCGTGCTCTTTTGCGGGACGACAAAAAAATCAGTTGAATTTTTATGTGTATGAGTCCCATAGTCCTGAAAAAGCGTATTTTGGACTTTTGCCCTTGCACAATAGGAGTCTGGAGCTCAAAAACTTCCGTTTTTCCTCATTTTTTAAATTTAGCCGGGTACAAAAAATTTTTTCATAGAAGGGTAGCGGACACTCCCCTGACTCTGAATATACGTCAACTTCAAGGGCAAGGTGCACATTGAGGTGCCAGTGCCCCTAATGTGCGATTTTTTGCGAAAACTGGTCATTTTTAGTTCAATAATTACTCCATGGGCGTCATATGGCCTGTGGGACAAAAAAAAACACCTCAACACATGCATGGATTCATTCCACATCCATTAAGCCAAAGTTTATGGAAAATGGTCGGCACAATAGACCGTCGCGAATTTTTGCAGTTGAGAAACCCCATAATTTTCGCCCCCTTTTGTCAAAACTATCTCTCTAAATTTGAATCAGTCAAAAATGCCAAAATTGACTGATGAAATAGAGAAAATCAAGTCACTGATAATCAGTCAAATTCCACTGATTCTCCTGTTAATCAGTGACATTTCACTGCCAATCAGTGAAAAATTACTGATTCAAATGGTGGATTTTCATTATTGAATCAGTAAATTTTTTCACTGATTCCTACAGTGACTCAGTTTTGTCGATTTAAATCAGTCAATTTTGACTGATTCAAATTAAGAGAGTAAATTACCGAAAAATTTCGGAAACTGGAGTTTTGACCTATCAAAATCGGGGTTAAAATTTCACGAGCAGCGCAAATATATTAGTGAAAATCTAATTTGAGCAATTTTGAGCCTAAAATTGAGTAAATTTTCAAGTATTTTCAAAAAATTTGACGCATGACCTATGAAATTGGGGTAGAATTTCACAAAAAACTTCGAAATGTTGACCAAAATTTTTTGCGAAAATTTTGAAAATTTTGAGCTTTGGCCAATTTTTGAATAGGCATTTTTAAATAATTGACATGTGACCTATCAAAATGAGGTTAAACTTTACGAGCAGCACAAAGATATTAGATAAAATGTGATTTGAACATTTTTGAGCCATTTTGAGCCCAAAATCAGGTCCATTTTATTTTTGAGAATTTTAAGCAAAGGCCAATTTTTGAGTATTCTCAACCAATTGACATGTGACCTATCAAAATGGGTTAAAATTTCACAGCGAATATTGTTAAATTTTGACAAATTTCTATCTCTTTCAAGTATGGCATACAATTTTCTCAAAAAAAATTTACAAAACTGTCATCTGTTCAAAATTTACAAAAGATGTTGACAAAAATTTTGATTGAAATTTTTGAATTATTGACGGAATTCTACACCATTCTTGAAAGTAATACTAATTTTTTTAAATGCTTTAAAATTTTACAGCGCTCAAAATTTTCAAAAGTTGATCAAAGAAAATTTTGATACTCATATTATTTGAATTTTTGGCGAATTTTTACCCCATTTTGATAGGTTACATTTCAATTATACATATATAAAAATATTTCAAAATTGGCCTGTGCTTAAAATTTTCAAAAATTGCTCAAAAAAAATTTGGTCGACATTTTGAAGTTTTTGGTGAAATTTTACTCCATTTTCATAGGTCACTTGACAATTTTTTGAAAATACTCGAAAATTGACCCAATTTTGAGCTCAAAATTGCTCAAAAATGCTAAAATTACATTTCCTCTTATATTTTTGAGCAGCTTGTGAAATTTTAACCCATTTTGATCGGTCACATGTCAATTATTTGCTCGAAAGACGGCTGAAAAATGTTCAAATTACATTTTAGCTAATATCATTGTGCTGCTCGTAAAATTTAACCTCATTTTGATAGGTCACAAACGTCAATTTTTTAAAAATACTCTTTCAAAAATTGGCCAGAGCTCAAAATTTTCCAAAATTGCTCGAAAAAACTTTGGTCAACACTTCTAAGTTTTTGGTGAAATTCTATCCCAATTTCATAGGATATACGTCAATTTTTTGAAAATACTCGAAAATTCACTCAATTTTGGGCTCAAAATTGCTCAAAAATGCTCAAATCACATTTTCACATATATTTGCGCTACTCGTAAAATTTTAACCCATTTTGATAGGTCACAACCTCAGTTTCAGAAATTTTTCGGTACCATAATTCAGTTTTTCACAAAAGAGGGCGAAAATGATGCATTTTCTCAACTTTAAAAATTCGCCACGACCTGTTGTGCCAACCGTTTTCCATAAACTTTGACTTAATGGGTGTGGAATGAATCCATGCATGTGTTGAGGTGTTTTTTTTGTCCCGTTGGCCATATGACGCCTATGGAGTCATTATTGAGCCAAAAATGGCCAAATTTCGCATAAAATTGCACATTAGGGGCGCTCATGAAGCTGACGTATATTCGGAGTCAGGGGAGTGTTCGCTACCAGTCTGTAAATTTTTTTTCCCCGGCCGAATTTTAAAAATGAGAAAAAACGTGGGTTTAAGCTCCAGACTCCTATTTCACAAGGGCAAAAATCCAAAATACATTTTTTCGGGAATATGAGACCCATATACATAAAAAGCCGACTGATTTTTTTGTCTTGCAAAAAAGCACGCTCAATGAACACTTTTTGCCAGTTGACTGTAGACTAGTGTTAAAATATTGTAAATGAAAATAGACGCGAGTATTTTGTAATATCGTACTTTGAATAATAATCAACGTCACGTTACGAGCCAATCCTTTGATCGGTTTGCATGTATAAGGACCGGCGTCTTTGAGCGTAACCGTAGCTATGGTCAATTGGCTGGTAATTGATGTGGAAGAAACCCTCGTATCTATACTGATACCTCTTCCTGCTCTAGACGACTGTAATTCGAAATAAAAAAAATTGTCTTGATTTTTTGCGAGAAAAATTTTTTTTTATCTTATTTAACACGAAATAACTTGAGAATACGAAATCGGTAGGAGAGGTCTCGTGTACCTACTTAATCTATTTATGCGAATGCAACAGAGAACTCACTCCGTCAACGCTGAGAAAAAAAAGTCACCCAGAGTAAAAAATCTAGACAGAGCTCGGGTGAAAAATACGTGGAATTAAATAAACTACGAAAAAGAAAACTGCAAGGTATAACGAAAACTCAATTATTTCGTCTCGTTAAAGAAATCTCGTGTAACGTCTTATTCCTACGACACGGTGCCTGTATCTTTTTATAAGTGAATTTGTGCATAACAAGCAACATCCAAATGTAATTTACCTTACTCGAGTCTTTGCAACGCAACGTCTTCATTAAAAATATAATTTTCGTATTAATTCGACGATGCGATGCGATTTTATTCGTTGGACGATGTAAAAGTAGGTACGAAATACGACGCTTTTATTTCTCGTTTTATGTTATTTGATTCGGTTGTTTTTTTTCCTAATGAAAATTCGGTGTTTTTTTCTAATATTTTTGTCGAATAACCAAGTATCGTCATTCGCTGAAGATAAAACGACTCCAGGGCGCCCTCAATATATCCGAAATAATTTTCACTGATTTTCCAGGTTTTGAAGACCAATTTTTCAAAATTTTTCAGACCTTTTACGTATGATTCTGAACCATGAAGAATGGTGTCCAACGATTTTTTTTTTAAATCACTACTTTTTACGAGATTTTTAGATGTCATTTTTTCAGCCATAAAAACGTCTGAAATCCAATTCTAAAAATCTTTTACCCCTTCCTCCCCCAACACACAAAAATTTGAGAACTTGAATTTATTACAGGGAAAATGTTAACGAAAAAAGAAAAACGTGTACTTACTTTAGAGCAAAATGATGAAAATTTTGAAAAATTAAACAAATTATGTAAGGATGTCTACCAAATCACGCGAATGAAAATTGAAAATTCAGATTTTTTCTGGTTGGAAATTTAAAAATTTCTACAACTCATTGCTTCTACCCCCCCCCCCCCCCACAAAAAACTGGTATTTCAAATTTATAAATTCCACACAAGTCCCTGCAATATTTTTGGCTTGCCCCATTGAATAAAAAATCAAAAGGGGGTAAAATATCAATAATTTTGCTGAGACATATCAATGTATTGAGCTCAAGTAAAGGGAAAGAGAGGATTTTTTTGAAAAAAAACTTTTCTCTCATTGAGATTTTTCAAAACGTAGTCAATAATTTTGAATTAGGCATACTCCATTTCCTCCAATTTTTTTCAATATCGTGGTCAAAGGCATCATGGCATTCCTTTCTCATCACACATTGTTAAAAGTACGTTTCCAGAGAAAAATTAGATTTTAAATGAATTCTGTAGAAATAAAGTGTGTAAATCACCCCCTCCCCCGAGCATGACGAGGGAAATTTTTTGAAAAATTCATAAGGCATACATTTAAACATGAATTTTTTTATAAATCACGGTCAGCAAAAAATGATGAATTAAAAAAAGTCAAGAAACCCGACAATTTGGCTCGAGCGAGCGGGGCGAGGATGAAATTTTTTGAAAAATTTATGATGAAATAATAAAAGAAACACCCTTCTAAATGATTTATCCTTCTTTTGGATTTTGAAAAAATTCGAGGTGAATTTCCAAAATTTACTCTCTTATTTATAAATCAGTGAAAATTGTCGAAATTCGCTGAGAAAGAGTCAGAATTGCAGCACAAGAGAAACGCAGTGAAACATTTTTCAATGAAAACAAATCAGTGAGAAAAATCACTGGGAAATCAGTGAAAATTCACTAAAAACTTGGTAAAAATTATGAAATGGCAGAAAAATCAGTGAAAAATCAGCGCTGAAAATCAGTGAATTCTGCTGATTTTTTCCTATACTGCAATTTTGACTGTTTATCAGTGACTTTTCACTGACTCAGAATGAGAGAGTAGGTACTGACATTTTCCGGGCATTTCCAGATTTTCAAAATTCCCTGAATTTTCCAGGTTTTCCAAAAAGTAGACACCCTAAACATAAATTAAAAGAAATCGAGTCCATAAAATCTTCCAGGGAGGTATCGAAGTTGGATTACTGAAGGGACGAAAAATCGAAAAATTCTGCATTACCTAAATTATTTTGATTTCTTTCAACTTAACGTTTGATTTTTCCGTTTTTTTGATTCAGAATGAAAATTTTCCAAAAAAAAGGTCATCATTTTCGAAAATTTTTCAAATAAAAATGAAATTTTTCCACCACTGAGAGGAGGTAGCTGCTCTTTGCTCTTTACCACCCCCTCGTTCGAATTGACCCCTAAATCTTCAGAATTTGTCTTCTAGAGAGTCATCGAAAAAAGAACCACGCGACGATTCAAAAGAATGATTCACCAAAAAAAAATGTCCATTCTTAAAAAACGTGTTTAGCGTCTGGTCAATCGAATTCCAAACAGGTTCAAGTATCTTGAAAAAATCGTTCGTGAACGAATAAAACAATGATCGAGTCCTCGATATGAACGACTCATTCAGTCAAAATTTATCACTGAAAAATCCATCGAATTTCGAGCAAATCGTTTGCGAACGAACATATCCTCTATTGAGAAATTTTTTTCACCAACGGGGACAGTTTGCCCTTCGAACAGAAAAAATTGTATTTTTAGTCGTTGAAATTGTCTACATACGCTCGAATCAAAGAAATCTGCATCGCAAGCATATTTTTTGAAAATTTTTAATTTTGAATCACATAAACTAACGCACATTTCCAGAACCAAAAATAAGAACAGATTGGATTCCTTGATTTGAAAAGTTCATAAAAACAAAACAACAATTCCAAAAAACAACAGAATCGTTCGCGAACGAGTATTCTGAATACATACCTGTACCTTATTTCACGAAAAATGACAGAATTTCCCCAAACACATTTATTCCCAAGGGAATCCAACGAATGTCAGTTAAATTCTAGCTACAATGAAGTTTGTAATAAATATTGCAGCTTCGAAATTACGAAAATCGAAAATTCTCATCATGAATTATTTGACAACCTCATAGTATCAATTTTTTTCAACTGCCAATTCATCTGTTATTCATGATAATGAAGGAAAAATCGAGAATAAGAATATTTCCTCCATAATTAAGGATGGATCAAATTTCACTTTTCAAGGGTAATTTAAACATGGGCAATTTGACTCAAGCACACAAATCGTCAATAATAAATACACGAGATTATTTTAGCTAAATTCCTACCATCCCTGCTACTAGGTATAAAAATATTCGCATGAAAAAATATCCATTTAAAAAGAACTCACCTCGATGGTTAATAAATCTGAAAAATGCAACCATTTCACCAATCTTCGATAGTTGGAAAAATAACTATCTTCTAATGGAAATATATAGCTATCGTTGATTTTGATATAGCAACTAAGCGTCACGGTGCTTCCAAAATGTACGTATCGTTCCTCAGGACCCAAAATGTTGGCGATTTGATAAGGTAGATAATCTAAAAACCATAAATTTAGTTAATTCATGGTTTATACTTTCGAGGCAGTAAAATTATTGTAAGTACTTTCAATTTAATGAATACAAAAATTTTTCATCTGTGGAATTTTAATATAAAAATAAAATTAATTTTCCAATCATATCCAATTCTTCTTTCACCCACTTCTTTTTCTATAAAATATTTATCATAAATTTTGTCCGAAGCTCTCATCCAGTGGCGTCGCGTCGTCAGATTCGAAAATTAGGGGGGCACAAAAGGGGCCGTGTGTTGGACAACTTTTTTTTTGCTTTTTCGAAATGGAAAAGGAGGAGGGGAAAGGAGACTGACTTTTTTCACCTGCTAAAAATGGGGAGGGGGTAAAAAGGGAGCCTTTTCTGCCCTTTCGTCTCAAATAGATCATAAAATTGTGATTTTGTTCATGCCCGAGCGAAGCGAGGGCGAAGCTTTGAAAAAATTGGATTTTTAATGCCCCAAAAAGACATTTTTTTCATGTTTTAATGCTTTGAAAATCCTATCTGATGTAAGTGTAATGTAAATTTATAAATACAACAAAACTTTTTTTTGGGGGGCCAAGCAGGAGCCAGAATTTTTTCCGGGGGGGCTGGCACCCCCGGGCCCACCTTGACGTCGCCTTTGCTCTCATCGGGAGCATATTCGAGTCTCCAACCATACCACTCAATTCGTTTACAGAATTGAAACTACTGCACTCTCTATACATCCAACCATGTACCTACATCGTACAATAGTAAAAAGAAAACACCATTCCAGAACATTTCGCTGCTAAATTCGACACGATCAGGGCGCAGAGACGACCCAGCTCACCAGCTGTTTTTGATAGAACTTTAATTACACGATGATAAAGCGATACTGCTTCGAAATTTCTTCAAAACGAAAATATTATACGTATTACAAAAATAACGACGATCGCTATCGTTATTTCATTCTACACCGACAATTTATACCCACACTCAGCGCTACACAAACACATAGCACTTTTAGCACACAACGTATTGGAAAATAATCCGCGCTAAACCGTTACGATTTATGATTCGCTGTCATTATAGCGTTAATTTTTTACCCCTGGTCTTTAATAAAAACGTTTTCGAGCAAGATTGACGAAAATGTAAACCTTTTTTTTTATTATTTTTTCGCCGTCATTGTACGTATTCGTTTTTCGATCAAATTTAAAATCGTGAATGCGTTTGACGTATTTAAATGACGCTATATCGAGTTGGGGAAAAAAAATCTGCATCGATATTCGTAGTGTATTTATGGCTGGAAACTGGTGTTGGATATTCATTTTTCAAATATTATTCAAATACGTGGAATCAGGGGTGTACCGATAGGGGTATAGGTGGGTGACTTACCCCCGCACCCCCGCGTGCTTTTTCTGTATTCATTTGGAAAAATTCACCACTTCTTTCCATGAGTTTGGAAAATTTACCATTTGTACCCATATTTTCTCAAATTGGGAAAATCGAACAGTACTTTTATTTTTGCGAGAAAGCAGAAGGCAATTATCATTTTCTATAGGAAGTTTTAACATTTGTACTCATATTTTATCAAGTCGAGAAAATTTACTATTCGTAGGTACTCCTACTTCCCAAGTCGGAAAAAATTTTTCATATTTTTCCAAGTTGAAAAAATTTTAATATGTTCCCAAATTGGAAATATTTCCAGATTTAAGTTGGAAAAATTTTCCATTTGTACCTACGCATATTGGGAAAATTGAACAGTTTTCAACTTTTATGCGTTTTTTTCTGTTTAATATGAAGAAATAATCAAATTTTGCAAAAACGTTGACCAGTTTTAAAATAATCCAAATCCTTCAAAAGTGATTTTTTCGTTTTTTTCCTAAAAATTATTTCAACAAATTTTACCAAATTTTTTCTCCTTAAGAGTTATTTTTATTGTTTAAAAATATTTTTTTTTTAAATTTCGGCTTCGCCATCCCCAGGGGAGGGGGGCTCCCTTCGTATAGTACTCGGTGCCAGTGGCAACACACTAAAATCGACTGGCACCGCCAAGAAAAATTCCTCACACTGTCACTCAAGCAACGAGTTAAGTCATACGCACAGTGGGATAGAAAAAATTCTAGGCGGCAAAAAATCAGAAACTTGATTTCCTGGACAGAAAAAAATCTGAAACTTGTAATTAGGGGTTTTTTGACACGCCGAATTCAGTTTTGGGGACATTTTGACCCTAAACCCTTCAGAGAAGGGAGGGGGAGGGGGTTGAAACCAAAATTTTTGGAATTTTCCGAGTGGGGTGTCAAGATATATGTTTTCGGGCCACCTGAATTCGAATCCGAGGGTACTTTTTCAATTCAACCCCATGGAAGAGTGAGGGAGGGGGTTGAAACCCAAAGGTGGGATGAAAAAATGGAATACATATTTGAACTCAGAACCTTCGAATTAGTAGAAATCGATATGCCATACACTACTTTCATTTATTTTTTTCCTTTTTAATGGGTTCGGACTACATGCAGAGGTGCAACGATTACGATTTTAATCGATTATAATCGATGCTCATACCCCGATTAAAATAATCGGACGAGCATCGATTATTCTTCGATTAATCGAAGATAAGTAAACAAAAATTTCCAATTTTTCTGATTGGTCAAATTATATGTGACGTAATCTTAATGGGTTCGGACTACATGGTCCATTAGCCCAGCCCTATAACAACACAGCATGAATTAGTAGATGAACAAATCAGAAACGAATTACATTGTCAGTGAGGACTGTGACCTTCTGTAAAAAATCGCCTATTAACTGGTATAAATTCATCACTTGAATTTCTTACATGCGTTTGTCCAAATGGGGGGGGGCTAGGGCTCCAAGGGGTCGAATCAAAAAAAGGACCGAATATTCGTAATCAGTACCCCCAAAAACCTAACAAAGGACACGTCACACGTAATATTGTTTTTTTCGAGTTTTGACCCTATTAAGGGGGCTGATAGGGGAGCCAGAGGAGTGGGATGAATAAATGGAATACATATTCGAACTCAGCGCCTTCAAATTAGTAGAAATCGATATGTTTCTTCATTTTTTACATTTTTTTGATTGTTGGTCAAAATTGTGGACCCCTGTACCCCGGCTACAACTCGAAATGGGTAGTTATGGGTGAATTCGATAAAAGCTATTGATAATACCGGTTTCATGCTATCAATTCGCGAGAATTGTTTGGCGAATCATCTCGAATCTTTTTATTATTATTTTAACACCCTACTCGAAAAATTCCAAATTTTTGGTTTCAACCCCCTCCCCCACCCTTCCATGGGGTTGAATTGAAAAAGTACTCTCGGATTCGAATTTAGGTGGTCCGAAAACATATATTTTGACACCCCACTCAGAAAATTCCAAAATTTTGGGTTTTAACCCCCTCCCCATCCCTTTTCTGAAGAGGTTAGGGTCAAAATTTCCCCAAAATTGAATTCGGCGTGTTCAAAAACCCCTAATTACCAAGTTTCAGATTTTTTTATGCGCAAGAAATCAAGTTTCTGATTTTTTGCCGCCTAGAATTTTTTCTATCCCACTGTGATACGGTGACTGGAATTGGTGGAATTTGTTTTGATGAGGTTGTTACGATACAATTGCATCTTGATCGTTGCCGTTTTATCATTTTTCAAATTTTCGCAATTTTTTAAAATGCCAAAATTGCCTCATGTACCTACAAAATGATATGACTAATCAAAGTAAACGAGTTGAAAAGAGGTATACACCCAATTTTCTACCTCACAAATTGATTGGAAGAGCTCTCGAGTCGATCACGAGCCCTAAGAAAATTTATAATTTTTTTTAAGGAGGTCAAAGTAACCAATGAACCCTTTTGAGAGAGGTCGAATTTTAAAAATTTGGTCAACACTCTGAAAAATCTAAGCTGCCACCGCTAGGCCTCGCATTCAAACCATGAAAAAAGGTAGATTTTTTATTCGTTTTTTTTTTAAACCCAAAACTTTGATTAGAGAAAAAGAGTCAGGAGACCCCCCCCCCCCCCCCGGAACGGTCGATTAGTTTTCCTCTCTCGTATTTTGAAAAGAGTAAATCTTGTCTCAATTCTATCCACAAATTGACCTCAAAATTTTATGACAGATCACTTCACGTTAAAAACCTTATTCGGGTGTCCCAGAAAAATCCTGAATTTAAAATAGATACACCAATTCCAAACCATACTTACCCTAGAAAACTCCTTAAATTCAACCCAAAATTTCGATATGTAGTTACCGTCGATGCAAATTTTCATCGTGAATACCCCCTAAATTGGGTTTTCACCCCTATCAAATCCATTCCTGTGGTTATTTCGACCTCTAATCGAAACCGAGACCACGGACTGTGGTGTACAGGTAATTATTCGAACTCAAATATTCCAATACAAGCCTCACTTCTACACCAAAGTTGATGCTGGTTTGGGTTAGGAGTCAAAATAACCTTGGAAATGTTTTTTTGGGGGGAGGGGGGTGTTAAAAATCAAGCATTATAGTACATCACTCGTTAATTTTACGAAAAATCTGCCATTCAGCCTCTTGGCTCATCATTTTTTGGACCCATTTGAAGTTTTTGGTAAAACAGCATTCAGAAACAGACTTAAAAGGTCAAAAACAGAATTCAAAACCACACTCCATGCTATTGGGAAATTTTTTTACTTCGACCCCTACCTTCTCTCTCTATGAGTCTTATTTTAGGTTATGGGTAAAAATGACTTGAAAAATGAATTTAGAGGATTTGAATATGCTCTGTAAACAAATTTACATAAAGCAAATTTGAAATCACCATATCACTGTAGTTCTTCCTGCATTTTTTGCTAAAAGAACCGTCTCCAGGTCTCTCCAACTCCTCCCTAGCTGTTCATAGGAAGAATCTTTTCATATGAAATTTGTAGAAAATTCGAAATGGAAAATATATTCCAGCTTAAAACCAAACTCTAGGGAGCCCATTTCGGCGAGTATGAGGATGACCCCATAAAAAATTAGTACGAAGTTTGGGGAAGGATGGTATTTTTCAGGAGATATTTTAGGGGCCACTCTCGACAAATTCCAGAAATAGAAATCCTGTCAGCTCAAGATGTATTTCCTCTTCAAATATTGCCAGTACCCACACTATTTTAGATACTTCTTCAAAACCGTAGGAGAAAAAATTTCAGAGAAAAAAATACACTTGAAGTTTATAACTTTTATTTGACTTGTTTTCCCATTTTTTCAAGTCATTTTTAGAAACCGGTTTTGAACTCTGGAACCGGTTTTAAATTTTTTAAATTTTGTCTGCAGAAACCGGTTGCATCGTTCTTTTTGGTAATACAGCAATTTTTTCAGCGCCAGGGTGTAAAATTTAATAGAATAATTTAATGCAGATCAAAACTATTGGAGCTATTTTCACGAAAGAGAGATCCTCGAGCTAATCATTGCAACTTCGCCGATAAATCAGCACCTTCTTTAATTACATCACAACTTCGACGTCGACGAATACCTAGAAATTATCATTAGGAAAAAAAACTCTCCAACATCACCGCTGCCTCGCACCGGTTAAAAATAATTGCGGTGTAATTTCGCATTCTTTTTAAACCTGTCTCGAACGATGGAAATTATCACGTACAAGAGCGTTGATTACAACACCACGAGCCCTTTTCGCCTTTAACTAAACTTCAGCATGTATACAACGTACGAAAACATAACACTGTAACAGCAGCGTGATAAATGCTGCAATATGATGTGATTTGAAACACAAATTTTTCACCGGCACATCGTACACGACCAAAAACAGTGGGAAAAAAACAACGCGCAAAAATAACGACGTCGAAGGGATCAACGGCGAGGAGTGACTGGGTGGGAAACATCGTGTATGCGATCCTTCCTACCCCTCGGGGGGTCGATCATCATCGAGGAAAGTATATGTATCTACACGTCGAGTAAACGAAGCGAGAAAAACATGGAGAAAAAGAGGGAAAAAACTCGCCAGCAAAGGCAACGGCAGCAGCACCGCGCACGGAGATAAATTAGCAGATGCGCGAGTAAAAAAGATTAACGTTCGCTCCGTATTTATGTCTTGGTAATCTACGTACTACAAATTATAGCCATTACTTTTTAGGGGTTAATTTTATCCTTTTTTGCGCTATTATACCTTTCCACAAAGTGATTTTTCATTAAGATGTACTAAGATATATTTTTAAATTTCATTTCGCCTTCGTGGCCCCGCTACTCGGCCACCTTTCCGGGCCAAAGACCCAAGGAGACGATACGATTACACGGAGCGAGCGCACATACACGTAGTTTTTCCTTATTGCATACACGTATCTATGCAGGAGCCGTAGCCGCCGATATGGCGGTATCCTTCGTTGCCCTCCCTTCAGATTTTTTTCCTTCGCGAGTTTCCCTTCGCGTATAACGTCATTTATTTAATTAATACGCCGTTTATTTGCGCCCGAATCGTGGCGAACACCATTCCACAAAAATTCGCGTATAAAATAAAATTTATTTCGCGTTTGCCGCCAATGTGGGCCTCGTGTATACTTCCCAGTATTATATTCGTGCCTAAAAATCCATCGTTGGGAAGAAAAAAAAAACAAGAAATAAATTGAGTATGGTGATGAGGGGGAGTGGGACCTTTGAGAGAGGATGAAATGTAAATTTATTTCACAGAATATGAAAAGACAATATTTTAAATCTGATCTGATTAGATTGTCGAAACCAAAGCTCCAATTAGGCACAATTGCAAATTTGTAAGCAGCCTGAACCGGTTTGTAAGAAAGAAAATATGCATATTCATCGAAAAACCAGTTTGCCTGGATATTCAGAGTCCTAATAACCATTATCTTAACTGTTTGTTCGATGATGGATCGGGTTAATAACTTGTTTGACTGGTTCTTCAATTCAAACCACTCAGCCAATAACCGGTTTGGTGGGGTTTTCAACAATGAAACTGGTTAAAATCCAGTTTGACTGGTTCATGAACCCGCACCACTATGCCAATAACCGGTTTGATGGGATTTTCAACAGTGAAACTGGTTAAAATTCAGTTTGACTGGTTCATGAACCCACGGCACTATGCCAATAACCGGTTTGGTAGAGCTTTGAACAATGAAACTGGTTAAAATTCAGCTTGACTGGTTCATGAACTCACACCACTATGCTAATAACCAGTTTGGTGGGGTTTTCAACAATGAAACTGGTTAAAATCCAGTTTGACTGGTTCATGAACCCACACCACCATGCCAATAACCGGTTTGGTGGGATTTTCAACAATGAAACTGGTTAAAATCCAGTTTAACTGGTTCATGAACCCACGCCACTATGCCAATAACCGGTTTGGTGGGATTTTCAACAATGAAACTGGTTAAAATCCAGTTTAACTGGTTCATGAACCCACGCCACTATGCCAATAACCGGTTTGGTAGAGCTTTGAACAATGAAACTGGTTAAAATTCAGCTTGACTGGTTCATGAACCCGCACCACTATGCCAATAACCGGTTTGATGGGATTTTCAACAATGAAACTGGTTAAAATCCAGTTTAACTGGTTCATGAACCCACGCCACTATGCCAATAACCGGTTTGGTAGAGCTTTGAACAATGAAACTGGTTAAAATTCAGCTTGACTGGTTCATGAACTCACACCACTATGCTAATAACCAGTTTGGTGGGGTTTTCAACAATGAAACTGGTTAAAATCCAGTTTGACTGGTTCATGAACCCACACCACTATGCCAATAACCGGTTTGGTAGAGCTTTGAACAATGAAACTGGTTAAAATTCAGCTTGACTGGTTCATGAACCCACACCACTATGCCAATAACCGGTTTGGTAGAGCTTTGAACAATGAAACTGGTTAAAATCCAGTTTGACTAGATTTCAGACAAAACTAACAATAAAAATAACCGGTTTGACCATTTTTTTGATAATGTATTTGATCGGTGCCAATTTCGACTAGTTTTCAAATTCAAAAATTGTGAAATAACCCGTTTAACTGGTTTTTGATTATTAGTTTGTCATCCTTATTACTCAAAATACCTAAACGTAACTGGTTTGACTGTGTGTGTGTGTGTTTTTTTTCTAATGAGAATTCAAATCAATAGCGTGGTCCGTTGGACTGATTTTTAAACAGGAACCTTCATTGAAGTAACTGGTTTCATCCGGTTTTCAATTAGGAAACGAAGCAGTAGCTATTCTAACTTGGATTAAAAATCAAAATATCTTCAAATGAACCGGTTTGACAAATTTTTAATTATTATCCTGATCGATATCTTGTTTATAAATCGTTTTAAATTCTCAAAAATGTGAAAATAACCGGTTTTCGGCTCGTTTTCTCCAAGGATACACTATACATCTGGTTCACTCTTATAACTGGTTCCTAAACAACAATCATCAAGAAAATAACCACTTGGTACAGTTTTTCCAATGATGAACTGGATAGGTAACCATTTCAAATTATTTTAAGCCAGAAACGCTACAAAAAACCGGTTTGACCAGTTTTTTATTTCGCAAGTTTGACTTCATTTTAAACTCAAAATGCCTCGAAACTAACCGGTTCGACAAGTCATTGATAATAAACCGGTTCTTAGCTTGTTTCAATAAATTTCAAGTCTCAAATGCATAAAAAAAAACTTGTTTAACCGTTTTTTTTTTTCAACACTGCATCAGATTAATGACCTATTAAATTGGAATTCACATTAAACCCACGATGAAAAGAACCAGTTTTAATTGGTTCTTCAATGAAAAATCTGATTGATAACAAATTTGATTTGATTTTAAGCCCAAAATACCGCAAAAATATTATGTTTGATAGATTTCAAGTAACAATAAATCAGAATGAACTTTTGAATGGATTCATGAAAATAATTGGTTCAACTGGTTTCTTCAACTATAGATCAGGTTTTCAAATCAAAACTTCACCATTTTGAGCATGAATTTTTGAAAACATAAACCACAGCAATACCTCTTCGACTACTTTAAACCAAAACCATAATGAAAATAACTGGTTTGAGCGTTACCTATTTTCTATTTTTTATATACTTACTTATTTTTTTTTGAAAGAAAAATTCAATTTACACATTTTATAAATTTTTAATTTAAAGCACTAAAACAATCAATTTGAATCTTTTTCTCAAAAAGACCAAATAAAAATGTTTGCCTCTTCTGACTTTATCTTTACCTACTCGAATCCTTAATCTGACTACATTCGAAAATTTTTGATGAAATTTTGCTCAAAAGCTTTATCATAACTAGATAATTTCTCCTACCCAAAAATGTCATATATGCTCATTTTTCACTTTTATTAGGTTTTCGAGAAGACTCAGGAAAAATTATTTTTCAATGTTTTTTAAATTTCCTCTGAAAATCAAAAAAAATCTTATCATTAGGTATTTTTCCTAAAATGTTCCCAGATAAAAACTTTTACCTAACAAAACCATCAATCCCCAAAATTAAAGAAATGGAGAAAAATCGGTGCCGGTGATTTGAGTAAAAATGTTTTTAAAAAGGCCGTTCCCGGGTAAGCATGGGGAATCGGCCCCAGAGACCTTCAGGGTCGACTCTTTGGTGGTGCATAGGTACCCCCAAAACACTTTTATTTCCAAACTTTTGAACCTCAATTTTGAGTACTTGGTGAGTTATGCCTCAAAATTGAAAAATCATTTTCAATTTTTATCTCAAGAATGACTCGACCGATTTTTTTCAAACTTGGATATAAGTATAGCTCTATACAAGGGTTTTTTTAAAAAAAATTGACAACACCCCCTCACCATTTTTCCTCCTCCAAAAACTTGACTCAATTTTTTGAGGCCTTCCTTACCCATGAAAGGAGTTGAGCACAATTTTCAAAAAATCATTTTCATGTGTATTGTTCATCCTAGAGTAACATATAATTTTTTCAAAATTGTATCTCGTGTGCGCCATGGTCAAATTTGACCAAAACCTACCCCACATCATCAAAATCGGGGCTAATTTTGTACCTATACAGCCACTATAGGTGTTATATTTTGCATATTCTCAGCTTGAAATAACAAGAGGTTACTATTTTGATGTGTGTTCTCTTCGAACATAAATTTTGGGGTCAGTGGTGCACCCCCCCCCCCTCTCCCCACCATTTTGATTACGAAGTAAAACTCTATCAATATGGGTATCGTTTTCACATGAATGAAGCACGCAGAACACGAAAATGAGGTCGAATTCCATTTCAGCACACAAAAAAATTCACACCTGCAGAAATAATCGAGCTTTTTATAAAAAAAATTAAAATTGCATCAAATTAAGAGGAGAAATTTTACACTAATACGGATCAAAAATGAAGTCGGGTCTTCCGATTTCACTTAATTTTTTTACGAGCTTCCCTCGAAGGGTTATTCATAAATCCATGATCGTTTCTTTTCTAATCCTCAAAGGGGCCTGGGGGTGAGCCTCGTAATTTTTATGCGATTGCCTGAAAAAATTACACAAAAAAGCTTTTTTCACCCGTTTATCAACCCATCTCAAATTGGTAAAAATCAATATGCCACGCGCTATTTTAGTTTCCTAACA
The DNA here is from genome assembly GCA_033439095.1 of Pseudococcus viburni. NCBI lineage: Eukaryota > Metazoa > Arthropoda > Insecta > Hemiptera > Pseudococcidae > Pseudococcus > Pseudococcus viburni. Next base: position 27,620 of record JAVBJF010000606.1, on the reverse strand, counting down.
TATTTTCCCTAAAATTGGCGGTTAGGAGAGTACGAACGGGTCGAATCCAAAAAATGAAAAAATATCACAAAAGTTCAACTTCGAGCTTTTCAAAATATGGTTATCGTTTTTGAATCCACTCTCAATTTTCTTTCAGACCCCGCGAACAGTTTTTCTCCAAGAACAACCTATCTCGTGATATGAAGCTTCAGTATGAAATTGCCCCTCTTAATTAGAGGCACTTTTAATTTTTTTTAAATGGAAAGCTCGATTATTTTTGCAGGTGAGCATTTTTTTGTGTGCTGAAATGGAATTCGACCTCATTTTCGTGTTCTGCGTGCTTCATTCATGTGAAAACGATACCGGTACCCATATTGATAGAGTTTTACTTCGTAATCAAAATGGTGGGGAGGGGGGGGTGCACCACTGACCCCAAAATTTATGTTCGAAGAGAACACACATCAAAATAGTAACCTCTTGTTATTTCAAGCTGAGAATATGCAAAATATAACACCTATAGTGGCTGTATAGGTACAAAATTAGCCCCGATTTTGATGATGTGGGGTAGGTTTTGGTCAAATTTGACCATGGCGCACCCGAGATACAATTTTGAAAAAATTATATGTTACTCTAGGATGAACAATACACATGAAAATTGTGCTCAACTCCTTTCATGGGTAAGGAAGGCCTCAAAAAATTGAGTCAAGTTTTTGGAGGAGGAAAAATGGTGAGGGGGTGTTGTCAATTTTTTTTAAAAAAGCCCTTGTATAGAGCTATACTTATATCCAAGTTTGAAAAAAATCGGTCGAGTCATTCTTGAGATAAAAATTTAAAATGATTTTTCAATTTTGAGGCATAACTCACCAAGTACTCAAAATTGAGATTCAAAACTTTGGAAATAAAAGTGTTTTGGGGGTACCTATACACCACCAAAGTGTCAACCCTGCACCATGGTGTCAACCCTGAATATCTCTGGGGCCGATTCACCATGCTTATCCGGGAAGGGCCTTTATTTGTGAAGTACCAACTAGTCCCTGAAAAATTATAAATACCCACCTACAGTTGAAAGGATGCATCAATCACATTTTTTAGTGGAAAAAAATTATATGCACCAAATATTTTTCATATTTTCATTGATTTTTCAAAATTTCATTAATTTTTTAAAATTTTCATTCATTTTTCAAAATTTCTATAAGCTTTTCAACGTTTTTAACTTAATTAACTTGACAAAAAAATCATCAAATTTTCACAAATTTTTCAAAATAATTCCATCAAATTTTCAAAGAAATTTTCATCAATTATTCAAAAAAAATCCATCAGATTTCCAAAAAAATTCATGAATGTTTCATTTTTTAAAAGTATAGTCAGATTTCAAGGTCAATTGAACAAGAGTAAATGTCGAGTCAGACATGTGAAATTTTCAATACCTTTTTAAGGTCTAAATATAATTTTTTGGCTAGTTTCAAGCAAATAATTATAATTCCATCCATTTTCCTATCAAAATACCAACGAATATTTCATAACATTTCAAGATTTCCCACCCTACAGAGCCTGCTTCTAAATACAATAAACAAATATATGTACCATCCCGATGATCACCGAAAATATCGTTCATCAGATAACACAATTCATTTAAATTTACGAGCGACGAAAATACTCCATCCTAATTTCAATATTTTATCCTCACATTCGTAGGTATTTACTCTCAGTGAAAAACCTAATTTCATAATATTTTCCCCTTTTTTCCTCAAAATTATTCGTACCATTACCCGGGTACGACTTGCCATTTATAATACTCGGTATCTTTAACAAATTAACCAACGCAAAGGGACACCAAAACAAACATTTATCCGAGCCAGTCGTATAATAAGCTTATCGAACTGCGCCGGGAACACGAAAAAAAAAAAGGTCAACGTACAAATAATAATTATCTATTCGACTCACCTCGATCCTCTTCCTGGTCCGAGTAATCGCTAACTCCATTACCTGTAAAATAAAGTTATCAATGAAAACTACTCCGCGACGATAAAACTTTGCGATATTTTCTTTTGAAAGTTGCCGAGGAGAAAAAAAAAGGGACTCGGAACAAAAGAGATAATAACGCGGTTAATTATCAACAAAGAAACTCGGTAGAGTCAAGAGGGAGACCAGAAGTCGTGTCGTCATTTATTGAAAAAAACAGACGGAGGAGGCGAGATGGAGATGGGAACTTATATAGTGGTACAAGGATAAGGAAACTTTTGTACTGCTGTACGGACCAATTTGTTGGCCTTTATTAATGGTATAAAAGTTGTAAGTTATCGGTATCGATGCGGGACGTACATTTCAGAGTTGGACTGCTCTATCGTCGTTTTTGTATAGCTTTTTGTATTAAAAAAGAAGTCGCGATAAGCTTTATTATATTCCAACTTAGTTATGATTGCTTTCATTGAGAGTTTATTGCTTCTTCCTAATTCTTTTTATCGAGTCGGTCCGCGAGTGTATCGAGTTGTTTCGTCGTCGTCGTCAACTTTAAGAACTTTATCGTTTATTACGTCACGATTATACGAGTTATATTGCGACATACAAATGCACCATGGCCAGAATGGCCATTCCTTGTTTTTTCATAATCGAGAATTTCTAGCTGCAGTACGAATGGGAAATGAAAATGTAGCATATTGTTTCCAAATGCACCGTTTCCTCATTCGAGTTCAATTTTTATTATCATATTTTCATATTATCAAAAATGTCGTAAAGTTTAAAATGGGATAAGAGATTTAAAATCTGAATAAAATGGCATCAAACATGGTCTAGAGCAGTGTTGTGGAAAAGCGAAAAAAATAATTCCGTTTTTTGGTGTAATCCGTTATTGAATTTTTTCACATATTTTTTGGGATTGAAGGGAATTAACACTCGGAAATTTGAAATATTTTACAATATCGTTTCAAGAAAGGGAGTGGGGGAGCTGTAGAATCAACTTTTCCAGTAAACAGTTTTTTTGTAAATATTTTGAAAAATTCAAAACAAAAACAATTTGAAGGGCATGCAATTCCCCCACGTGCCCTAAAAAAGCCCCATTCCAAAAATACAGGAATTTTTATTTCCTTTTTCCAAAATTTCCGAATTTTTAGGGATGAGAACACTTAGCAGCATGATACAGTCGTCCAATCAATTTTTCAGATTCTACACGAAATTTTAGGCTAAAATCAAAAGCAGTATTTCCAAATTTTTGGTAAGTAGGGTACCTGACCTTAATTTTTTCTGTCTTCTTCCCTAATTTTAACCACCACTGTTTCTCAGCCGGTAGGCACTGCACTGTGGTGAAAATTTGATCAGATAAGTTTTCTACCATCCAGTTACCTCCTGTAAAATTGGCCATAACTCGAGAGAAAAAGGCCAGCGACCAAAACAGACCTCAGATTCGGAATCAGCGACCTCAAATTAGTCGAAAACGACACTTTTTGAAAATCGCCCAAAATCGAAAAAAACCATGAACTAACCCCTTCTCTGTTTTTTGGGCCAAAAAAGTTTTTGTTCCCGATCGACGTGCGAGGTGTCCAGAATGGGGTATTCGGACACGGCGAATTCAATGGCGCCATCAGTTTTTCCCGATCGGTCGCCGTTTTCGAGGAAACGGCCATTTTCGAGGCCAATTTTGGCCAAAATAAAAAGTGTCTCAAAAACTCGCGAAAAGTGTGTTTTTCGACTAATTCGGGGTCGCTGATTACGAATCTGACGTTTGTTTGACGCGATAGCCGCTCGGTTGCGCAAAAATCGCGTTTCGAGGCGTAAAATTGGCCCTAACTCGAGAAAAAAACGCCAGCGACCAAAACAGACCTCAGATTCGGAATCAGCGACCTCAAATTAGTCGAAAACGACACTTTTTGAAAATCGCCCAAAATCGAAAAAAACCATGAACTAACCCCTTCTCTGTTTTTTGGGCCAAAAAAGTTTTTGTTCCCGATCGACGTGCGAGGTGTCTAGAATGGGGTATTCGGACACGGCGAATTCAATGGCGCCATCAGTTTTTCCCGATCGGTCGCCGTTTTCGAGAAAACGGCCATTTTCGAGCCCAATTTTGGCCAAAATAAAAAGTGTCTCAAAAACTCGCGGAAAGTGTGTTTTTCGACTAATTCAGTGTCGCTGATTACGTCATTCAAGTGGTTTGAAAATTTGGAGAAATCCAGAAAAAAGAACGATACTTACTGGCTAAATTTTGTTCCTAAATAAATGAAAAAGAAAACAATTGTTGCTATTTCTGGTTCTCGTTTCCCCGTTTCTACGACACTGCCTTTTTGAGATTTTAGTTTTGAATTACGAAGATGCGAGAAATCGTACTTTGAGTCAAAAAATCAGAAAAAAGCTATTTCAGTTGGAAATTTTCGATTTTGTGTCCTTCCAATAAGTCAAATTTAGTTTGTTTCTGATCTGTGGTGAGGGGGAGAAGGGAGTCAAGTCTACAAAACTTCAACTTGAAATACTTACACTGATTTGTTGATTTAAATTTCTCTCCAAAAACAATTTTAAATTTAAAAAAAAAAGACTCAAATTGAAAATATAATATTAGCAGCAGAAAATTGTTTTTTTTTCGCAGAGAGGATGGGGAAATGAGAAGAGAGTTTGATATGCTCTCTCTACCTATACGAAAATTCTCTCTCCCCTCCCCCTCCAAAAAATGTCAAGTAAACTTTTTTTTGAAATTTCAAAATGTAAAAAAGGTTTTTAGCTAAATACTTCCTTAAAATGAAACGAAACAGAAATTAGTTCGAAAATACTCGATTAAATATTCAATTTTAATCGTAACCTTTTCGCGGCTCAATTCTTGGAAACGTTTTCGTTCTGTTTCCAGAACACTGGTCTGGAGGCTAATTGTTTAGGGAGCCAGATTTCTTTCCTTTTTTATAGACTACGGTATTCCTACTTCTTTTTTTTTTGTATATTCGTAACTCACCCGAATACACCAACAGCAAAACAGCTCGTTTCAGATTAGGTTCGGTATTGATCTGACATTCGTAAAATCCAGTATCAGAATTCTGCACATCGTCCAAAATCAACGTCCAGTTATTCGCCTCCTCCTGGGAATGTTCAATACGAAACCGTTTATCGCCAGTGAACTTGATCATGCCCGAGGTCAATATCTGCAAATCTCGACGTCTGATCCATGACACCTGAAAATAATTCAAAAATGAAAGAACGAGCCAATAAGATTCGTTACAGCTAAATTAGATCTAGTTTACATTTCTGACGAGCATTCGAGTCGGCTCATTCGAGACAGTCAACGAATTAGGCTCGCTGAGGTGGTCTAAAAAATGGCCCAATGCGATACAAATCAAGTTACAGATCATTTTAAAGTGATGCTGACACGCCAATCATGGTGCATAAGCAGAACAGTATAATTAAGTACCTATAAATCTTCTAGACTCTTTGAAACGTAACTAGACTACCTATATTTAAGTTGGACATAATGTCCCAAGTTCTTTTTTCGCCCCTTTTTCCCGGAATACTCGATCTGTCAACGAAACAGCTCCACATACCACTCAGAATAAGCCATAAAATCACAACTAAATGCATTTTTCCAACTACTCTTCGCTACCGGGCGCCGCAATCGTACGTAATCGCATCAATTTAAATACCTATTTCAACTTGTACAAATATACGCAGACCCTACGCGACGAGGATCGTACGTTTAAAGTACCAATATACACATCACCATTATCGAGTCTAACCCATAAAAGCGTTAAAGTTCCGCCGCTGCACAGAGTCGTATAATAAATTCAACCACATGAGACGCGACGCTACGGTGGTAAAAATAGTACGTAATTCTTCCTTATTATAATCAGAAAGCTCATCGTGCTGCTCAGCAGAAGAGCAACGCTGCTGAAAATGGAAACTATTTTGGAATGGAAAGGTAGGCCGGGTGATAAAGTTGGCTGAATTGTATTGCGAGGAAATTGTTGCTTTTACATACGACACGATACGGTTGTTTAACTCGAGACGAGAGACGCTATTAAATGACAACCTATAACACGTTTCAGATTTCTGTCTAAAATCTTATGTAGTTCGGTAGGGTGTTTCGTTAAGATATTGACGATTGTGTGAGTGTTTTTCTTCGGAAAAGATTCTGAAAAATTGACTAAAAATTTGGAAAAATTATTTTATTTTTAAATAAATTTAATCCGGAGTATACATACCTAGATGACAATTTACCAAGGTTGGACAGGATTTAAATCTTTCTGGATTTAAAATCTAAAAATGGATTTAGGATTTTGGATTTGAAATTCGTTTTCGCAATGGATTCGGATTTTGGATTTGAAATCTTATTTTTTCTAAATTATTTATTTTAAAATCCAAACATTTTTGTGTTACGTGATCCGGTGATCAGTGTTCAGGTTTTACGTAGGTTCAGACATTACAGCATTTTGTCTCATATCATGTCCAATTTTTAAATTTATTTTATATCTAAAAACGTTTCGAAGTTCAAAATAATTTTCTTTTTTTTTTCATCATTTCTACTTGGATTTTGGATTTTAAATCAGTTTTCTGAAAGAATTTTGAATTTAAAATCTTGGGAAGGGATGATTTTGGATTTGAAATCCATTATTGCAGAGATTTTCGGAATTCAGATTTGAAATCCTTTTGTCCCGGATTTTTCCCAAACCTGCAACTTACATACTATATTACTGATGGAAAATTTATAGAAATAATCAAATATGTATCAATACAGACATGTGTAAAAAAAATATTAAAAAATAAATAAAAAACACTACTTTCGGAATTCTTTGATCATGATTAATAAACGCAAACGAATTCATACCCGAAATCTTTCCTCTCCCTGAATTCAAAGTTGAAATTTCGACGAAAAGTTGGGAAATTTTGAAATGTTCAAAAATCATGAGAAATTCATCCATATTGCACCGTTTTTCGTAATTAAAATAAAAATTTCCCAAGTTTATTTTGCCCTCGCTCGTTTCCCTCAGGTAAGTAAAGGTTATCTTTATCACTTTTCAATATTTTATACAGGTGTAAGTATATATTTTTATTGCATGAGAAGGTCCACTAATTTATGGAAAAAATATGCGACGAATTCTAAAGAGGACTCACTTGTTTCCTATCCCATCACTTCACAAAATAGCCTAGAAAAAAGGGTGAACAATTTTAAGAAAATGAGTAGGGAAAATATGAAGCTCATTACCCTGAACTGAAGTTCTTGAACAATAGAAAAATATTTTTGTTGCCTAGATCAAAAATCGTGTAATTTCTCAATTTTTTCGCTCAATTTTATTCTGTAATTTGGTATTTTTCAAAAAATTGTTTTTAGAAAAAAAAATGTGCAGAAGAATGATTTAAAATGCATAATGTCCAACAATTTGTTTTTATCAAAAATCGTTAGTTCTTATGAGACTTTTAGATGCTCTCTTTTCCAGCCACAAAAACGACTTGAATTCAATTCTGAAAATTTTTGACGTCACCTCCTTCTCAACTTGGTACAAAAACTTGAGATCTTGAATTTATAACAGAAAAAAATTCAAATAAAGGGAAAAACTTTAGTGTCAAACAAATCGTGAGACTAAAAGTTTGGATATTTCCAGTCTGAAAATTCAAAAATTCCTTCACAATTCAATCCCCCCTCCCAAAAAAAACACGTACTTACCTCAAATTTATAAATTTTACGAAAGTTCCTAATACAGTCTTTTCGACTTGGCCCAGTAAATAATGGATCGATGCGGAGTAAAATATCAATTATTTTGATTAGATGAAGAAATGCGAAATTTTTTGCAAAAAAAGACCTTCAAAACTTGAAAATTCGTCACTTCACATCCCCAGTAAAGTTTCCCAAACTGTGACGAAAAAATACAAATTCTCTTCCATTCCTTTCCTTTCCCTTCTCTTTCGAAATCATGATCAGGGGCGTCATGGTACTTCTTTCTCATTACATTTTATCAAAAAGTACGTGTTCAAAAAAAAAAAACTTACAAAGAATTTTTTTTGAAAACTCAATTATTATTCAATAGACAAAAACGGGTGTTTAAATATCAATTTTCTTGTACATTATAGTCAACAAAAAATGATACATACAAAAATTAGTGCAAACGATTTGGCCCGAGCGAAGGGAGGGGATTTTTTTTTTTAATTTATGATAAAATGAGTCCAGAAACTTCAGATAATTTATTCTTCTTCTGGATTTTTACAAAATTCCCTAACTTTTCCCTGACTTTTCCAGACTGTCAAAATTCTCTGACTCTTCCCGGTTTTCCAGAAAATGGGCACCCTGTTTTAAGAAAAAATCGAGGACTGCAAGAAAGGTTACATAGGTACGCCAAACATTGAGTTGCAAAATTGATTTTGGAATTTCCATACTACCTACCTACATGAAAAAAACCGTTTCTCAAAAATAAAATTTTGAAGTTCTTAATTTTTTCCAAATTTTTTTGTTCGAATTATGGTGAAAATTTTCAAAATCAGCATGATCCTTATAGTAATTTATCGTTCAGAGGCTCAGCTAACCTAAAATTCAGAAAAAAATTGAAGTAAAATTATATTTTATGTAGTCCAGGCTAATTAGGGTTTAAATAGAACAAAAATGGAAAAAATTGATAACCAAGGTTTTTTTGCGGAAATGTGTTCAGTAGGGTCCCAGTAGTTACCACCTAAAATCCAGGAGAAGGTTCCTGAGAAAAAACTAATTGAACTCTACAGAAAGGAACTTTCAGGCTCTACAATTCATGCTCATTTCTTTGCTCAGAAAATCGACTTTAGGTAAAAACCAAAATTACGAAAAATCTTAACACGATGACGAAAAACTGAAATCATATTCGTACTTAACACTAAAAAGCAGGTAAGAATCACCTATCAGTGTTGATTACGCAAGAAAAATTGAAAAAATGCAGGCTTCCCAGCATTAGCTCGGTCTTACAATGCTAAATTCCATCGGTCCACCAAAGTCCAATATTCAATAATTGTAAACCTCTCAACCGTATAATAAGCATAATCGTAAAAAGGAATCGTTCGAGTGGACGATTCGCTGATACCAAGAGTTCACAAAGTATTTGTCATTTTGCCATAAAACCTTTCCACGGGCACAAAGTGAAACCCAAGTTAAACGAAGCTTAAAGGTTAATAACTGCCTTTCGATAAAGGTTTTTCTTCGTACATATAAGCACACTAAACGTCGAAGTTTTTTCCCCCACCTCTGCCCCTCTATTGATAATTTTTCTTCCATCGACCACCGCGCGTCGGTACAAATTAGACGCTAATTTACGCTTGAAATATGACCTTTGCGTAAACGATATCCCACCTGTGCTTGCGGTGACATTCGACCGCATTTCTGAGCCGATATCTTGCCTCGTTCTCGTCGTCGTCGTTGCACCGCCATACCTCGCGCTTTTTGCGCTGCCGCGTACACGAATGTCGTAAATTACTCGCGACGTGTTGCTAAATTTTCGCCACACGTATACGTGTACACCGCTCCATATATTATTACGAGCTCGCATGCGACAATGATACAAACTGGTATCGAATAAGTAAATCTCGGCAAAAATTTAGTCGACATACAAAAGGCGTGTCGCAGTCAGATTTTCAAAACGAAACTGCTGCGGAAAAAATGCCGAGGTAATGTCGACTTGCATAAATTCGATTACAGTTTTTTCCTTTTTCTTCTCTCCGCTCGCTCATCTTGTTCGTTTCATGTGTCACAATATATTGCAGTGCTTCTCCAGTTCTCTTCTCGTCTCGAATACAAACAGATAAATTCTATACGTATACAATTTCCAGCAGCACTTATACAGTATGGCACAGAAGTTTTGTCCACATGAAACACTCCTCAATATCTCAGAACTGAAAAGAAATACCTAGACGGTTAAAATGGCAATGTGTTCCTGGCGACGAGGACATTGAAGATCGATAATCAAAAATCTAGTTCTACCCATAGGGCGTCCGCAAATTGATAAACCGGTTTGGGTCCAAAAATGGGGGTTTGGTTTTTCTATTGAAATAAAGTCTAAATACTGACTGGCGCGATCAAAATGTGGTGTGTTTTTTTGAAACCGGTTCAGCAGGTTCAAACCGGTTGTCAATAATATCCAAAAAAGTGGAGATAATAAAAAAAGTTCGAAACAAAAGTTGTAGAGAATTAAAAACCAATTATTTTTTGTTCTATAACTTTTTTCCTAACTTGCAATGGAAAGAAGTTGTCGTAGAAAAGGTTGAAGTATTATTTTTTTTCTTTTTCAAGCCATAACTCTTTTCCATTGCTAGATGAAAAAAAATTACGGAATATGAAATGTTCGATTTTCAATTCTCTACAACTTTTATTTCACACTTTTTTGGATATCTGTTGGTTATCGACTTGAAAAAAAAACAGCCAAGAAAATTGGAAAAATTGGATTAATCTTGCAACGGTTTCAAAAAAGTGGAGATATCAAAAAAAAAGTTTGAAATAAAAGTTATAGAGAATTGAGAACTGAACATTTCACGTTCTTCAACTTTTTTTCCATACAGCAATGGAGAAGAGTTATGACTTAAAAAAGCACAAATTATACTTGTGTCCTTTGTAGCATAACTTCTGAAAATAGGTTTTTTTTGATGGATTCTGATAGAGAATTTCATCCCCTACAACATGACTGAAATGGTTTTTGCCTAAATCGTTTCCATCATGACTAAAAATCAGGGGCTAGGAGTCAGCCAAAAAGTTGACTCCTGACTCCACGTTGACTCCGAAGTCAATATATGATCTTGAATTTTGACTCCGACTTGACTCCGGAGTCTAGGCGGAGTCGGAGTCAATTTGGAGTCAATTTGACTCCGATTTTGGACCAGGGAATAGAAATCAGCCGAAAAGTTGACTTCTGACTCCACTTAATTCCCAGAGTCAAGGGGAAAAGTTGACTCCTGACTCCACCTTGACTCATGACTCTGGAGTCACATTCAGACCTCGACTCCTGACTCCATCTTGACTCCGGAGTCAAACTCACACTCTGACTCCCAACTCCACCTTGACTCCGGAATCAAACTCACACCTGACCCCTGACTCAATCTTAACTCCGGAGTCAATTTCAGACCTCGACTCCTGACTCCTGCTCAGGGAGTGGAACCAATTGAAAATGTTTTATTGGTGGTTGTGGTGGTTCTCTTCAACCATCAGGATGAAATGGTTCCGGTTTTGGTTTTCATAATGGTCTGAAGTGGTTCCATTTGGTTCTGGTTTTGTTTCATTTTTTTTTACTTCTTGTGGTTCTGGTTCTGGTTCCTATAGAATCAAGACCATTTCATGGTTCTTTTGGTTCCAATTGGTGGTGGTTCTTCCGGTTCCTAATGGTTCCTATTTTTTTCTTTTTCAAAAATTGTTGTTTCACTTCAAAATGAGTCATCAAAATTTGATTAATTTTGTATTTTGAAATAAAAATTAGGTCTCTAATTAGACTATTTTTGAAAATTATCCTAATTTTTAAAAATATTCATAATTTTTTTTTCAAATTCAGTCATTATCTGCATTTTGCAGGAATGTAAACTGAAAATGAAACTGAAAAAAGAAAAAACTGAAATTTTGAAGAACCGCCAGAAGAAAACGCTGGTTCTGGTGGTTCTGGGTAATTTCAAAACAACTCCTCTCTAGTGGTTCTCTCTATTGGTTCTGGTTCCATAAAATTTTTCAAATGGTTCCAAGTGGTTCTGATTCCATAAATTCTTCAAATGGTTCCAGATAGTTCTGGTTCTCATTTGAAAATCCAAAAAAAGTGGTGGTTCTGTTTTTTTTTTGGTGGTGGTCCCAATTGGTTCCACTCCCTGCGTCCTGCTTGACTCTGGAGTCAATTTCAGATCTTGACTCCTAACTCCTGCTTGACTCCGGAGTCAATCTATGACCTTGAATCCTCTGACTCCGATTTTGGACCAGGGAATAGAAATCAGTCGAAAAATTGACTTCTGACTCCACTTAATTCCCAGAGGCAAGGGGAAAAGTTGACTCCTGACTCCACCTTGACTTTGGAGTCACTTTCAGACCTCGACTCCTGACTCCACCTTGACTTCGGAGTCCCTTTCAGACCTCGACTCCTGACTCCATCTTGACTCCGGAATCAAACTCACACCTGACTCCTGACTCCATCTTAATTCCGGAGTCAATTTCAGACCTTGACTCCCGACTCCTGCTTCACTCCGGAGTCAATTTCAGATCTTGACTCCTGACTCCTGCTTGACTCCAGAGTCAACCTGTTACCTTGACTCCCTGACTCCGGCTCAACTCCGAAGTTAAGCCGAAGTCGGAGTCAATTTGGAGTCAGTTTGACTCCGACTCCGGAGTCGACTCCTATTCCCTGCTAAAAATGCTTCCAAAAACAGGGGTTAGAATCATAACTCACATTTTCCAGCTAAACAAAAATTTCGTGGAATAAATGTTGTAGAGCTTTAAAAAAGAAACATTTTTTGTCTCTTGACTTTTTTACCCCAGATCAATCATTTTCGAGTTATGAACCACCTTTGAAATGCATTAATTTTGGAATGCTTTTCGAAGCTGGTTCATAACTCGAAGACGATTCGTTTGGGGCAAAAATGTCAAAAGACAAAACATATTTCTTTTTTCAAGCTCTACAAATTTGGTTCTACAAAATGTTTCTGTATCGGTAAAAAAATCCGGGAATTCCATATTTTCAAGTCCTTCTTGACAATATAAGATGATTTTAGCAAACTCGATGGTCGGTAACTTTACTAAATCAATTTTTTGCGTTTTTCTCTAAACCCCTTTACCTGGCAAAAATCAGTTTTGATTCTCAGCTCTTCAATTATCGATCTTCAATAATGTCCTCGTCGCCAGGGATACATTGCCTTTTGAACCGTCTTGGTATCTCTTCTCAGTTCTGAGATATTGAGAAGTGTTTCAAGTGGACAAAACTTCTGTGTCATACTGTATTTAAAATGCACTCGACACATACCATACGTGTTTCTCTGCAACTTGGCAGGTTGAATTTTAAATGCAATCGAGTCAACAATCATTCATGCACAAAAGTTGTACTCAAGATTCAAAAAAAAAAAAGCAAAAAAAACACACAAAAATCAACCAGGTACCAAATTTTTAGAATGCGGACTGCCAAAGACTGCCAACTGGGCAAATTAAACCCTATGGCAGCGTCATACTACGTACGAACTACGAACGTATGTATACTACGAGATTTTCACAAAAACTGTTCAAATAATATTTGAATTTCATCTCGTACATTTTTATTACCATAAACGATGAAATATTTCCGATAATACAATATTCGACTCAACTCGACTGCGATACTTTTATTTACTCTTTAATGTATTCTCGCTACCACTGCGGTTCTGTTACATTCAAAATATTTACACTACAAATACGAGCACACTGCTTCGACTAAAAAGATTGATTTTCTATGGTAAAATATTCCACGACGACAAAACCTCTCCTGCTTCCCAGCCACGGTTGCTCTTTTCTCATACCACCTCGTAAACGTGTGTAAGTGTAAGTATATGGAATTATGTATGTACTTCAACTCGTTATTCGTCTGAACCTCATTTACCATCCATCGGACGATGCATTCTTTTTTACAAGAACAATACAATTCTTTGCATTTGAAAATACGAAATATACTTAAAATGAACTATTGGCTTTGTTTTTTTTTTCTTTTTCAATTCATTATTATTCATCATATTGCTTTATAATCTTCCTTTTCCACTTTTTTCCCGCCCAGATCAGCAGAAGAGTAGTGAACTCGTAATGAACACTTCCAAACAGCTACTTACAAGGTTGGTATCCCAACCGACAGAAAAATTTTGAGTCTCTCCCCCCCCCAAAAAGAAATCCAAAGGACACCATAAAAGAACCCCATAAAAGAACCCCATATCCAAAATTTTAAACGCTGAAGTTCATTTCTCGAATTTTGGCGAATTTTTGAAATTTAAAAATTACAGCATAATTTGATCAAATCAACGGAAAAAGTTGAAATTTGGAAAACAGGGTGTCGCGTGAGTGAAGAATAATACTTCTTTTTTGGATACCTATAACCGGCATCCTATTCTTTTGAAGTCCTTAAAAATATCACTTTTTTCGTGGGGTTTCAATAATCAGTGAAAAATCAAAAAAATTTCTACCGAAAAACATTTTTCCTTAAAAATATTAGCATCCATCAAAAAAGCCTTGAGATGAACATGTTGCTTATTTTGATAATTGAAGGGACAAATGCTGTTACCGAAAAAATTACGTAAAAAATTTTGTCAACCATGAAAAAGGATAGTTCATTGAATGAAAACTGAACAAATTTTCATCTCATGACTTTCTGTCTAACTTTAAAATTGAAGGGGCTACAAAAAAAATTGTTTATAAAAAATTCTAAAAAAATAAATAAACCAAAAGAATGGATAGTAGGTAAGTACGTTAAAAACTGAAAAAAAATCTGAGGCCTTTTTGCCTAACATCAAAAATAAAGGGGCTAATGGTCATTCAAAATTGAGAAAATTTGAAATTTTTTTGAAACCCACTTATTTCGAATGACTCATAGTCCTTTTATATTTGATGTTAGGAAAACAGTCTTCAGAACAAAATTTGTTCGGTTCTCAACATACTATCCATCCTTTTGGTTGATTTATTTTTTTAGAATTTTTTGTAAACAATTTTTTGATTTTTGTGGCCCCTTCAATTTTAAAATTAGGTAAAAAGTCATGAGATGAAAATTTGTTCAGTTTTCAAAGTACCTACTATCCTTTTCTCAGGATTAAAACAAAATTACGTAATTTTTTTGGAAACAGCATTTGCTCCTTTAATTATCAAGATAGGCAACATGTTCATCTCAATTTTTTTGGTGGTACCGGTTATATCCAATAATGAAGTATTATCGTCCACTCCCTGCAAGCTCGACCCTACTTTTGACCAGCTGAATCGATTGAAAGCGTTTTCGAGACGTTTCGGAGCCCCAGAAAATTTTGAAATTTTTTAGCCCTAGAGAAAACTCCATAAAAATGATCCATACGAACCTTAGCACCTAAAAATCACGAATTTAAAATTGTGCTTCAATCAATCAAATGGAACATCTACATGGGTAATCCACGATTATCAGAGCTAAAGCTAATATTCGAATGGATCATTTTTCTTGGCTTTTCTACGGTGCTGGGAAATTCCAAAATTCTCTGGATACTTCGAAATCTCACGAAACTGCTTTCAGAAGATTCGGGAGGTCGAAAATAGGTATCTACTGACTTTCAGCTTTTTAAATATTATTATTTCTAAGACAATTTTCTTCCAAAAAAATATAAATTTGAACTGGCAGTTATAAATTATTCAAAATTTTATGAAGGCTCCGGAACGTCTCGAAACCGCTTCCAATCGATTTGGGAGGGTTCAGATTTTTTCGTTAATTCGATCAAAGTTTCATATTTTACAGGGCAATCAGGTAATTTTGAAATTTCAAAAATTCGCCAAAATTCGAAAAATAAGCTTTAGTACCTGAAATTTTGGATATGGGGTTCATTTTTGTTTCAGATAAAATTTTTATTGTCGATTGGGATACCTCTCCTGTTCGGTACATATTGAAACAATCTCAAATAGGAATTGAATTTTTTTTTGCTTAAAAACTGAAACTGAAAAAGCCTAAATTGAAAATGACACAAGTTAAGTAAGTATCAATAATTATTGAAATTTTTAATTAATGAATAAAAACCAAAAAGTTGAGAATACCTATAAAATATTAGTATGAAGTGAATCAAAAATTTTTGAAAAATTTATGGAGTTCTCAAAACTTCAACGGAACTGAACTTTCCAAAGTTTCAGCTTCCACCTCAATAATGGGCCTTTCGCATTAACTCCATTTTTGGGGGATGCATCAGATGAACTTGGGATCCCAAGGGTCATACTGGGGAAGCGGGGAAGCAGGGATCAAGAAGCCCTAATTTTGAAACTTTTCATTTTCTAAATTGAAAACACGGTGGACTTGAACGGGTGTGAATAAATCTGGGATATGGAAAAACTAAAATGGAGGTGGAGGAGGAGAAAGATAAAGCCTCAAAATTTTAAACATTCGTCGAAACAATTTTTTGTGATTTTAAAATTGAAATTTCACAGTATAGTATATTTATCAGACTGAATATATCTAGGATATGAAGGGAGAAATTGAAGGGAAATTGATAAATTGGCCAATTTTCAAAATTTGGAGGCGCCAACCCTTTCCACTCCACCATTTTCATCCTCTCAAAATCCAAAATTTATACTGATTTATCTCAAGTCCATCATGATATTGAGATTCAGGAAATAAAAACCCTCAAAAAAACGAAAGCTTATGAAAAAGTATATTTTACCCATTTCTATTTAATTTGAGAGCCCCTAACCCCCACCCCACTCCCTCTCGCCTCCTCAAGATAAAAAATTTCAAACCCGATTAATTCATGCTTCTAATTGAGGAAAGAGACCCGGGGACAAAACTTCCGATGATTTCTCCACTCAATCACTCATGGCCTGTCAGACATTCTATAATTGATAATTTTTCCAATTTTCTCACTCAAGATTTTAAAGATGTCAATAAGGCCTTATGATGAAGAGAAAAAAAAACATGATACGAAACTTGACACATTCAGATTTTCAAAATTTTTCATCATTCACTTGATTAATTTATTTCTGAATTCTTTTCATCAGACAAGCGAATGAAGCATTTTTTTAAATAAAGGACGAAAGAGAGAAAACAAATTTACATATTTTCATTCATTTTCCTCAATTTTTTCAAATTTAAGAAGAATCCTAGGCCTACTAATTTTATTGATTAAATCAGTTTCAAAATTAATTTCCTAAAAAAAATTCTCATCATTTATATGGATCCATTTCATTATAACCACGTTTTCATACCATCCAAAATTACCACTACCACGAATCACACCATATCGAAATAAATTCAACTCGTAACGATTGAAAATTTCCCCCCTTCTTCACCATTCTCGATATTCGTCTGGGTCATCTCAATTAACCATGAACTTTCTTCCTTACAAACTTCAGCCATATCTCGTTTCACAAACGACGATTGGATAAGATAGCGGATCTGGACGCTCGTTAACGTTAACTAGATTACGCCAGCGATGTCTGTAATGTCAAGATCGCCGGAATCCTGATAAAGAGAAGGAAAAAAAAGGTGCCACTCGGAAACGAGGACACAGGGTAATATAAACTCTTCAGATACCGCCATACAGAGACGAGAAACACCATTTAGAAATATATCCCGAGCACGACGACGACTCTGGGAAAATTTCCGGCTCTGTACGGATATAATAATACTCAATATAAACAAAACTTGCCCGATTAAAAACAACGCAACGAAGTACTAAACAGCGAAACATCGGTATTATAGAAATTGTCTCCTTGGTGGGGCGACCTCCGCGTATATTTACACGACGTTAAAACAAATACTTACGTACACGATGGCGAGCCATTTTTCATATAATAAAAATCCCTCCGGTGTGTACTTAACACACGACGACGGATTAACAGATTTGCTGCGTTTTGCAGCATTCTTGGCTATAATATATTTACAACTTTGAAAAATGAAAATATATCGGATAAATGGTCATGGACGTGTACGTGTGACCAAGACGACGCGATCTGGGCTGCAACCAGTTATACAGCCCTGCTGTCAAATAAAACAATCGTGAAGTTCACGGTAAATATAGGGAAATAATTTCGTGGCACTTTGTGTAATGAAATTTACGTTCAATGAGAACATATTTCACAAAGATGAATGGGTAAAAATAAGAATACGAGTACGAGTACCTATTAGAGTAATATCACGAATGATTTTTGTTCTAGTTTCCAGTGACCTATATTGAATTGTGTAGCTATTGTCTTCATTTGAGTATAAAATAATTTTGTTGGGGAATTCTAAAGGTGAGTACCAACCCATTCAAATCGAAGAAATGGGGGTATGGTTTCAAGAAGATGCTTCGTAATGCAAATTATTATATCGATATTGTATGTACTTAGCCATCGAGTAATAGTGATCGATTTGTTTGGTAATACAAGTGTTTATGAAGTTCTCAAATGATCAGTAGAGATAAAGAACTGGAAAATACATAGTCATTCGGTATAATAAAGCTATTCGCGGAGAATCATTAAAACACGAAAACGAAATTATGCCTAAGAATGAATATATTTGACGAAAAAAAGGTATTGATAAAATACATAGGTACATACATAATATTGCAGGTATTTCTCGTCACGAGAAATTATTTCCCTTGCCTCGACTCTGCATCATATTGATGCTCAATGAAGACGTTAGAATTGCTTGGAATTTATTTTTAAGAAGTGCAAAATTGTGAAGAAACTAGAAAAACCAAAAAATCAAAATTAAAACCGCTTATTTTTTCAACTGAATGTAATTGATTTGAATTCTCTATTTTCTTTTTTATTACCTATGTAGTTTAGATTGTTCATTTTTTGGCATTCCAATGAAATATTTTGCGCTTGAAATTACTCAAACATGAAAGTTGTTTTAAAAAGTTTTGGATTACATTTTAAAACCTTGGGCGAAATTCTACCCCTTTTTCGTAGGTCACATGTCATTTTTTTGAAATTGATAAAAAATTGATTCAATTTAAGGCTCAGAATTCTCAAAAGTGGCTCAAAAAAAATTGTATGGTTTTGTTCAATTTCTGGCGAAATTCTACCCCACTTTCATAGGTTACATGTCAATTCTT
This sequence comes from Pseudococcus viburni, assembly GCA_033439095.1. Lineage (NCBI taxonomy): Eukaryota > Metazoa > Arthropoda > Insecta > Hemiptera > Pseudococcidae > Pseudococcus > Pseudococcus viburni. The sequence goes on along the minus strand of JAVBJF010000606.1, from coordinate 8,987 downwards.
TGAAAATATTCAACAATTGATTCAATTTCAGGCTCAAAATTCTCAAAAGTTGCTCAAAAAAAAATTGGATGGTTTTGTTGAATTTTTGGCGAAATTCTACCTCACTTTCATAGGCCACATGTCAATCCTTTGAAAATACTCAACAATTGATTCAATTTCAGGCTCAAAATTCTCAAAAGTTGCTCAAAAAAAATTGGATGGTTTTTTTGAATTTTTGGCGAAATTCTACCCCACTTTCATAGGCCACATGTCAATCCTTTGAAAATACTCAAAAATTGACCCAATTTGGGGCTCAAAATGGGTTAAAATTGCTCAAATTTAATTTTCATCAATAATTTCGTTCTGCTCGTGAAATTTTAACCCATTTTGATATGTCGCAACCCAAGTTTCAGATTTTCTTCATGACTTATTTTTTTAACAAAGGGGGAGAAAATCGCGTGTTTTCAAAACTTTGAAATTCCACCACGGCCTATTGTGCAAACAGTTTTCCTCAAACTTTGGCTAATTGGACGCGGAATGAACCCAAGAATACATTGCGTTTGATTTTTTTTGTCCAGCATACCGCATAACGCCTACAGAGGCATTATTGTGCCAAAAATGATCGAATTTGGCAAAAAATCGCACATTGGGGGGCCCAGCACCCCATTGTGCCCGTGACCCAAGGGATGTGACATATATTTGGAGTCAGGGGAGTGTCTGCTACCAGAATGTGAAAAATTTTTTTGTCCAAAGTCAAATTTAAAAATTGAGAAAAAAGGGGGTTTTCAGGCTTCAGCTCCCTATTGTGCCGGGGCAAAAATCCAAAATTCGGTTTTTTGGGACTACGGGACCCATACCTACAGTAAACCAACTGATTTTTTTGTCCAGCAAAAATGCACGCTCAATTAACACTTTTTGCCTCTTGGACTGTAGACTACTGAAAGCTGCGTGGAAAAATTTTTGGCTCCCAAGCCCTCTCCTAACCTTAGTTATGGGCCAAAACGTGTTTTTTTTTCAGCCTAATTAAACGCATTGAAATAGTAACTTTTTTCATTTTCCTCCCTCCGTAAGTAATTTTCGACATCACAAACAAATTCCTCGTGAAATTTTAGTACAATAAAGTAGTTTTGGCAGCTTTTTTGATGATTGATAAGTGTATGAAAAACAGGATTTCTTTTTGTAAAGTTTTTTCTTTTTCAAAATTAAACGCATCAAAATGGTGAATTTTTCATTTTTCTATTCTCCTAAGGTAATTTTTGGCGTCAGAAACGACTTCTTCGTGAAATTTTAGCGTAGAAAAGTAATTTTGGCAGCTTTTTTAATGATTGATACATAAAAAAGAGGAGTAAAAACGTTTTTTTGGAATTCAAGAATTTCTTAACTTCAAATGTCTCTATCTCGGCGGAAAATCAATCTTAGATGCTCATCAAGGTCTCAATATGTCCTTTATGGTCTCCTCTATCATTTTAGCTAAAAAACGAATTTTTGATAATTCCGACTTTAGGTACCTTTTCCCTGCACGGGTCACAAATACAACTTTCTTAAAAAATTTTGTTCGGGAAGAAAGCTTACGGGAAATGGGGATTCGGGATAATAGTATTCGTGAAAAACATTTTCGGAAAAATGGTCATTCGGGAAAATGGCCTTTCGGGAAATAATAAAAATTTTCGTGTACTATTTTCGGATTTTCCCCTCAAAAACGAAGAAAATCTCAAAATCTTTCTTCTTTGATTGAATTGGGTCACAACTTACTTGAATACGACGGATTTTTTTCAATTATTTTTCAACTTCGATGCCTTGCTTCCCTCTTTCCTCTCCCACCGTCTTTTTTGAAGAACTGATCATTTTTTTAAATTGAGGCTATATCGACATTTTAGACCATCCAAGTATAAAAAGGGTTTTTCGCAAGGTGCCCAATAAAGCTTAAAAATTGGAATTCGGGACATTCATTGAGAAATTTCCATCGCTCCATATTTCTTCTATTTCTTCACCTATGAAGAATACTTGAAAAATGTTTATAAAACAACAACACTGATTTTTTCAAAAAAAAAAAAAAAAGGTGTTTTTTAATCTAAAATAAGTAGTCACTAAATAAGCTCTAAAATTAAGTTAAATTAATTTTAATTTTTTTTGTAATTTCGAAATTTTGAATTTTCGGCAATTTTTGAAGAATTAAAGGCTCTTGCTCGATCGGAAGATATGAATCGATTTCGAATTTTTTATTTTTCTAGTCCACCCAGACAACAACTTTTACCCGGAATATCTTTTCAAAAATCTCCTTAACACTCTTTAATAAAGTAAAATAATCTATTTTTGCACACTGGCTCAAATTATTTGATTTTTTTTTTAAATGAACAAAAAAAATGGAAAATTTAACGTTGACTCCATTTCTTCAATTTTTTTGTTCACTGAAGATGATAATGAAAAAAAAAATCATTTTTATAGCAAAAATAGAAGACTTTTGAACCACTTTTTTTGTTTTCAGTACCACTGTCACTATAGGATCCTTTCATCACTTTCATCCCTAATAATCAGAATTTCTTTCTTTTCAGAATAAAATAATCAAGATGGAAGATGGAACCCAATCCAAGAAATTTTCATCACATATTTTTTTCCATAATTTATATTTTTAAGTAAATAAAACAACACAACGCATCTCGTTCCACACACAGTAAAATTTCAGCATCATCTAGCCAGTCAATCTTTCTTACAGAACTGTAACAATATCCCCCCTCCAATGTCTCATATCAACTTACAAAACACTCTCTCATTGTTGGAAAGTAAAGCATCCCAATCCATCCTTCTCTCGCCTCTCTCGTCCCATACTTCTACATAAGTAACCAACAGATCTGCGCGTAATATCCTTACAGCACATATAGTTCATCTTACAAACGCGTAAAACAAATCCCTGCCGCAGGTAATAAATCACAAGACGGAACTGTTTTGCCAATGTTGGGTTTTGGGTCTGCCTTGTCTTTTATTTCAAAGCTAACTTTTTGGCTTTCCCTTTTCCTCGAACCCTGTTCAGCCCTTGCCTCGAAAAGGAAGTTACTTTTCGTCTGGTGACTCGCGATACTGGATGAGCTGCGTACGTAGTGTGCTAGTTTTCAATTCTACGTATATTTCTCTGTTTCATAATTCGCTACAGAAAATCTCGTGCTACCGCGATAGAGCAATGGAGTAATGTATAGTACCTTTCATCTCTCTCAATCTCTCTTTCTCCATTACTTCGGATGCTGCAGCTTATACGCACCTTTACTAGGGTGGAGTGAAAAAAACAAACATATCTTGGATTTTGATCAAATTTAGTGGGGTGGTTTTTTTTTGAATGGGAGACCTCCAAAAAGATTTGAGCCCCCTAGGGACCAGGGGAGGAGAGCAGGAGGTGCTCAAAGTGCACCTTCTTTTGAAAAAACGCTGTTTTTTGTGTTATTTAGTCAATCAAAATTGTATGAGAAGCCTTGGTAGCACTTACTAGGGTGGGCCGAAAAACCAAAATTGTCAATTTTCAAAAAGTTACCCCTCGCAAAAGTTGTTGGCTGGGGAGACTAGAAAAATAACAAAAAAATTTCAAAATCGACTCACATCTTCCGATCGCGCAAGAAGCCTTCAGCCTTCAATTTCTTCAAAAATTTCCAAAAAATTTAAAATTGATTAACTTTAAGAGGGTGTTCTACGCTTTGCGGGAATTAATTCTGCCTATCTGAAACTTACAAGGCGCAAACTTTGAGTTTTCATTTTTTTGGATTATAAGTGATAAAATGACGAACAACCGAACGAATAGATTTTTAGAACGTGAGAAAGAATAAAAATAAAAGCATTTGGAAGTTTCAAATTGTCATTATAATTATTTTATTCAACTTAGAAAAAAATGTAAGATTTGATGACGGTTTTTAAAAAATTCTTTGGGACTACTGAATTCAAATTTGTTTGAAATTTTAATATGTGATATAAAAAAGTATTCCTAACAGGCTGAAATAGCCCCTTTTTTGATTTTTGATTAGAAAAAAAAAATTAAAAAAATTGAAATGGTTTTCGAAATTTTTGAAGGAAAATGGAAAAAAAAGAGCTCTTTCAGCCTATCAGAAATGTTATTTTTACACCACATATCCAAATTTCATCAAATTTGGATTCAATAGTCCCCGAAAAATCTTGCAAAAAACCCGTCATTCAAATCTTGCCGTTTTCTTTCAAGTTTCAATAAAAATAATTAAATAATGACAATTGAAACTTCCAAATGCTTTTATTTTCTTCTTTCTACGTTCTAAAATCATATTCGTTCGTTGTTTCATCATTTTATCACTTTATAATCCAAAAAAAAACGAAAATTCGAGTTTGCGCCTTGTAAGTTGCAGATAGGCCAGAATTAATTCCCGCAAAGCGTAGAGCACCCTCTTAATTTTTAGAGCTTATTTAGTGACTATCTTGGCCAAAAAACATTTTTTTTGGAAAAAATGAGTGTTTTATAACTTTTTTAAATTTTCTTCATAGGTAAAAAAATAGGAGAAATTTAAAAAAGCTATAAAAAATGCTTTCTGGTGTAGATAGTAACTAAATAAGCTCTAAAATTGATTTTAATCCATTTTAATTTTTTTTTGCAATTTCCTGAAATTTTTGAAAATATTGAATTTTTGGCAATTTCCGAAAAATTTAAGGCTCATGCGCGATTGGAAGTTATGATTCGATTTTGAAATTTTTTTTGTTATTTTTCTAGTCTTCCCAGCCAACAACTTTTTCAGGGGGTAACTTTTTGAAAATCGAAATTTTTGGTTTATCTCCCTAAACCATCACCATCCTTCTTCGATCAAAGCTCAGACCGCTACCAGGGGGTTGAAAAGTTGCAGATTGCCATATTCCAATAATATGAATTTTCCTTCAGCTGTACCTAATGATTTTTTTTTTTTCATCGAGGAGATAATTGAACAAAAAATGTTTTTCAACCACTAAAAGTGAATTTTGAATTTTTTTCAAATTTTATACACCAGTGTAGCCAACAGAGAATCATAAAATTCCAAAATACGGAATTTGTATAGACTTTGAATTGATTTTTTTTTCGACTGAAAGTACATTTTTTTTTTCAATCACTAGAATTAGTATAGATTTTTTGGAAAATTTTCTATGTCGGTGCAGCCAGTTACAAATCGTGACATGCTACACTATGGAATTTACGTTGATCTCGAATTCATTTTTTTATCGTTTGAAAAATTCACAATAATTTTGTTTTCAATCATCAGAAATGAAAAATTTTTAATTTTTCTTTGAAAATTTTGTATGTCAGTGCAGCTAATTGCTAATTGTGATATTCTGATATTATGAACTAGAATGCATTATTTTTTCGTCAAGCGATTGGATCAATTTTTTCTCCCAATCAATAAAAGTATGTTTTGAATTTGAATGATTTGAAGACATCAGAATATCACAATTGGCCACTGGCTGCACTGAGGTACAAAATTCTCAAAGACAATTTTAATTTTTTTTATTTCTGATGAACAAAATTACGGATTGTGAATTTTTCAAACGATAAAATAATTGATTCAAGTTCAACGTAAAATTCATAGTGTAGCATGTCACGATTTGTAACTAGCTGCACTGACATACAAAATTTTCCCAAAAAAATTTCCGAAATATACTTCTAGTGATTCAAATAAAAATACATAATATTTTCAGGCGAAAGAATAATCAATTCAAAGTCGATTTAAAATTCCGTATTTTGAAATTTTATGATTTGCTGCTGGCTACACTGGTGTATAAAATTTTCAATTTTTTTCCAATTTTACTTTCAGTGGTTGAAAAAAATTTTTTGTTCAATTACTCGATGAAAAAAAAAATCATTACAGCTGAAGGAAAATTTCATATTATTGGAATATTGCAATCTGCAACTTTTCAACCCCCTGGTAGCGGTCTGAGTTTTGATCGGAGAAGGATGGCGATGGCTTAGGGAGATGAAGAAACTCAAATTGCATCTTTCAAGTGCTACGAAGGCTTCTCTCATAATTTTGATTGGCTAAAAAACACAAAAAACAGCATTTTTTCAAAAATATGTGCACTTTGAGCACCTCCTGCTCTCCTCCCCTTGCCCCTAGGGGACTCAATTTTTTTTGGGGAGGTCTCCCACTCAAAGTAAACTGCCGCAGGAAATTTGGTCAAAATCCAAGATATATATATTTTTTTTCACTCCACTCTAACCTTTACACCTTTAAAAAGGCTCGCTAATAACCTTACAGCGATGTTTTCTCCGCGCAGGCCGAACCGTGTATTGTCACGTACCTGGGCGATGCTTTCGCACAGCAGCGACGACGGAACGTTTAATTTACCGCCATAAATCAACGTTCGTTCGTACACCAACGAAGCAGAAAAACAGCCTCCTAAAACATCCCGCTCGCACATCTCGATCGGTGAAAAAAGTCACCCACAGAAACACGCCTTTTAACAATTATCTTCTCGCGAACTCGCGTATCGGCCTACGCAGCAATGCAACTCGATGGATCAATTAATCCGGCTATCGTTCGAGCAATCCGCCTTATTGACCTTGGCATGAAATCGTGAAATTTCCAAGGTATACACGTGCATGGTTAACCCATTCGGTTGTACCTTCTTCGCGATTAGAAAATCTCGCTGAAGAAAGTGAAGGGAAAAAACCACCCCGACGAAGAAAAATTAAGACTAATGATTAAAGCTACACGTATTTTCGCGCTCAAATTACACCGAATTAACGTAAGCTGCCGGGAAAATCGCCAAAAAAGCTCGGCATTTCGATGATAAATGACTCGTTACGAACGTCGCTGTACCCGGCACCTCTCGTCTCGACCTCGTAGCCTGTCGTATCTGCACTAAAAACTAAAGCCTAATTACTTAGCGAGCGAGGCGAATGAGACTACCCCAAACATTCAAATCGATCCTTTGCAACGTTTACGCCGCGTCGTCGACTCTTAAAAAACCCTCCACCTGTCCCCCGCGATGAAAAAAAACCGGGGAGGCCCACCCTTTTTTTAACGGTTGTGGGGGAGAGAACCCACCGTCCGCAAATAGACACAGTCGGAAAGGGAAAATGGGGTTTCGGCGAAGGCGACGCGGCAATCGGGGAGAATCCTATATTGTTTAACTAAATACTTGTGGGATTTGAGTACAGAGAGATACGAAGGAGATAGCGAACTGAGAGACCGGAAAAAAACCACGCTGCGTAGTTTGGCTCTAATTTTACTGACGATTTTGCTAATTGAACTGTGCTAGAAAAATGTCATAAAAATCAACGACGAGGTTGTTTTTTTGTTTTAATATGGAAGTTTCTGCGTACGAGTATGATATTCTCGTCTCATTCTTTACGAATTGTAATCCGATGTAATATCGAACGTTATGGAATTTCTGGTGCAATGTGGGTTTTTCTGCCTTGGGGTGTTCTCTTCCTTATTTGACGATATTCGACGACGACAATGTCTCGAGAGACGCGACCGAAGCGAGCTCGTCTCGATGAGTGGAATCAAAGTCGACGCGATTTGTACCTCCCTTTTTTTTTTCGCTTTTGGGAAAAAATTCAAGTGTCTTTGATGGAAAAAAGGTTAGGAAAAAAACCCCGAACGCGATTTCTAATTTTTGGGAAAATTGGGAAATTTTTGTTGGGCGAAGTGAAAAAAAATGAATAATTGAGCAGAGCATTTCAAATGAAAAAAAAAAAAAACATCGCACATATAAACTGCTTGGAGCAGTTTACAATGTTCACGATTCTCGTATTTTATTTTCATCGAGATCTTCATTGTTTAGCATTATTGTCCTTTTGTCAAAGGAACCGTCTAATTTGAATTTTTATCCAATTACCTATCTTGAAATATATGTAGCTACGTTTATTTTTGTAAAAAATGATTTGTTTTTTATACAGCTGTCACGAAAGTTATAATAGTACATTTATCAAAGCACATAAAGCATTATACACGTTAGAATATTGTACCGAAGAAAAAAGGATAAGGGGGAATAAGAGAAGATGGGACCGAAATTTGAAAATAATCGAGGTTCAGGGGCCTACATTTCAATGAATTCATTAACAATAGATTCGAACTACCCAGTGACATGTACACGAACTGGGAAAAAACGTGCAATGAATTTGGCGATGAAAATTTATCCTAAATTCATCGCAGCCACAAATGCTCGGAAAATCGCGGGATGATTTTTTTTCAATTGAAATTCATTCCAATGATCATTCCAGCCTCAAAAACTATAAGTAAAAAGCGTACGATGAATCTGCGATAAAAATTCATCCCAAATGCATCGCAGTCACAAATGCTTGGAATAATCGTGGGATGATTTTTTTGCAATGAAAATTCATTGCAATATTTTTTCCAAAAATGGAATTCCGATCCAAGCCTCAAAAAATAGGAAAAAAACGTGCGATGAATTCTGTGATGGAAAATTCACTCCAAATTCATCGCAGCCACAAATTCTTGGAAAAAACGTGCGATTTTTTTTTTGCAACGAAAATTCATTCCAATGGTCACCCCAGCCTCAAAAACTAGGAAAAAGCCAGAGGCCTTTCGAAGAGATATGCTCTGGGGGGGTGAGAACTTCAAATTTTCCAACTAATTTTTTTAAATTTGCCAACTAATTTTTCCAAATTTGCCAATTGATTTCTTAAAAAATTATACCAGTGCTAATTTTTCTCAACACATTGCGGAAGCAATATTTATTAAAAAAATTTATTTAGGAATAGAAATTACCACTTTTTTGGTACATATAAAAACAGATTCAAAAATAATAATAACAAAAAAAAATGTTACAATCTCAAATTTTTTTCCCTGGCCAATTTCATTGTAAATGAAAACCCCTTTGAAATTGTCTTAGTTGTCTCGAGTGAAGCAAGGGTGAAAAATTTCAAGAAAATTAAAAATTTAATAAGAAATATTTTGTACTTAACGTAGCTTTAATATGAATAGTCGATAAGAGAAATGAAATTGGCCCGAGCGAAGCGAGGGCGAAAATTTTAGAAACCTCAAATTTAAGGTGCAATAAAACAAAAATTT